>JBBMOL010001242.1:0-44610 GCA_037954665.1 Laguncularia racemosa
GGTCAGATCTTTTTTTTTTTTTAAAAAAAAAAAAATTAGTATGGTTATTGAAAAGATGAAAATGAAGAGGGGGAGAGAAGGAGGATGATGGGAAGGATGTAGAAAAAGAGCAAGAACCCTACCTATCAAATTTTTTTATTGGGGTTTTACTTCTTTTTTTTTTTTCTTTTTCTTTCTTTCTTTCTTTTATACGTCAGAGAGAAACAGAAGAGTAAATAAAGAAGAAATTGCATTTGCGGAGAGAGATGGATTAAAATTGGAAATGAACTAATGCTGGGGAACGAGGGCGCCGTTTAGGTTTTATAACTTCCGATGGAGATGAATTTTTATGTTGGGCGGTGGATCCCGTTGAAAGAAAGCAGGAAAAGTCCCCTCCTTTTAAATTACTTCAAAAAAATACTAAAAAAAATAATAATAAGTCATAGTGAAACTAATTTGATAAATATTATTTTAAATGGTAATCTTGAAAAACTTAATATTTATACAGAAATTGCAATTTTATATGTAATTTTCAGATTGCATTTTTCAATCATGTATGCTTAAATCAAAATTTTTTATAAATTTCAATATTTTAAATATCATATTTTAAGCCTATAATTTCAAAATCACAAGTTTAAATTGAAATTTAAAATACAAATTGACATCCAAAATAAAATTGCATTATCTACCTCATGATTTAAGAATGTATTTGGCAAGTTAATTTTAAGCAAAATTTTTTAAAAAATAATTATAACAAAAAGGGCATAAAAAGGTAATTAGTCTAGCATAAATAAGTAGCTCTAAAAAGATCTTAATGGGGTTTTAATGTGTTTAAATCTCAAGTTGAATTAAATAAAAATTACAAAAACTAAAATAAGATTAAATAAAAAAAAAAAATAGAGGAGCCCAGCTATAAAACAAAATAGGATTTACAAAACAGACACATTTCCTAAATCAAGTAGAATAATAATTATTTAAAAACCAAAAATTACTAGGTCACATACTTTAATGTATGTGCCAATTTACTATTAATAATTTTTCAAAAAAATTGATACACTAAATTCCACTTCATTACATTCCTTAATTACTTAGATTAATGAATATACAATTAAATTTTTGTATATCTCCTCTTACTTGAAAAAAAAAAATAAAAAATATTTGAGAATTCTTATACATTTGAAGCCCCAGTAACTTTTTTAAAAAACATGAGTATTTAGAAATGAAAAGGATTACTTGTTAGAAATAAATAAGTAATAGTAATGGTACAATGATTGATAAAGGGAAAAATAGATTATATGAAAGTTTTTTTACCTGAACTTTTATAGAAATAAAGCTAACTAAATCATTAAAACGATAAATATATAACCAAAAATATTCTTTCGCATCTATATCATAATATTAAAATATAAAAAAAATTAGTCTTTGTACGGAACAAAACAGATTTCAACAACAATCATAATAGAGTTAGAAATACAAGTAAACAAAACTATAACATTAGGGATTTTTTTTTTTTTTAAATTGAACAGGGCAAAAATTTTTTAAAAGTTTCTCTTGTCGTGTGTACAGTACTAGATGGGTCTTTGCACAGGTGGAAAAAGGGGAAAAGGGTGGCTAGAGAAAAGGGCGATCAAATAATTTTAAAAGAAAGTTTTTGGGTTTTTTTTTTTTATTGTTATTTTAAGAAAAGGAAAAGCTGTATTTGTTTATATATTATATAAAATATTTATGCTATGTTTAAACTGCTTTTGGGATTGTTTTGTTTTCGATGTGTACCGGGCGTAGGCGTGTGGTGAGACTTGTGAGTGGAATAGTGGGAGCAGAAAGCGGACCCAGAGGCAAACAATGATATGCAAGGGCATCGATGCTAGGCATGGTCGGGCACAATGGGCCATATCCTCCCGCGCTCTCAACGTTCAGAGCACATTTTAGTTAACGAATGGGGTTTAGCTTCTTTGTTTTTTTTTTCCCCGAAAAAAATAAAGGGTTTTTTTTTTATTCAATTCAAATTCTTAGTTGTTAATTAGATATAAATTAATCAATTGTATAATAAGATTTTTCCCTATTTTTACCCAATCCATATCTACACTATTTAAGCGGATTGCATCAGATTTGTATCTTGCTCCTTTGCCAAATTGCCCTTTGTAATGTATTAACATTTATACAATTTACTATTTGTTATCTTACGCAATGTATTCTTTTGTTTACTTTAATAGGGTTTATGATGTCAATTTCTTTAATTCATCCTTTGGATGGAAATGACTACTTTTTTTCCCCTTATTTTACTAGTAGTTTCCCATATTTATAATATGGAAAATTATTTTCAATATTAAATATATGCAATTATCTCTCTACTATTCTCTCTTTTCTTCTTCACAATGTAGAATCATAATCAAACCTTTTTATCTCACTATCTCTAAATTAAGAATTTACACAGTTAAATTGAAATTCTTCTATCCCTTAATAAACAAAAGGGAAAAAATGGGGAATTTGCTTTTCCTTTTTATTTTTTTCTTTTTTGTTATATTAAAGTTTTTATCATGATTAAGAAAACAATAACGATTCTCACTACTCATATTTATTATAGCTTTCTTTAAAATCATATTAACAATTTTGGAAGCGTCATGAGTTTTTAAAATCACTCGTATTTGCCTATATTTTTTGTGTAATGGCACCTTATTTATGTACTCTTAAAAAACCCAATACAAGATCTCAAGCTTTTTATGGTTTCCAGACAACCAACTTTGCCCCCATACTTATGAAACAATCTTGCCCTTTACCACAACACACACTCATTATTTAATCTTTGAATCCAATTTTTAGGTTTATCAACACCCTTCTATCTAATTTCTTTTACGAAAAACTTTATATTGATCTTTTTTATTTTTCCCTATCTTCCAATTTTAATATTTATTTACTTATTTTTATTTTTCATTTTATTAATTTATTATTTTTATTTTATTGATTTATTATTATATTTTATTGATTTTTTTTTCTGCATTTGGATTACTTTACATTTTGATTTTTAAATTATTTTTCAAATTGAGGATGGATTAGTATTTGTTTTTTAAGATTTAACAGTAGAAAAATGGTGAAATTTTGAATTTATATGCTCTTTTTTTCTTGGGTTTAATTAAGTGACAAATTACGTTTTATTTTCTTCTTTATGAAGATATTACCAAAAAAAAGTAAAGGAAGTTAATTTTTGCTTAAATTTCATTTGTTACAATTTTTTCCAATCCTTTGCTTTCTTCTTTTTGATTAAAATGAAAAGTTTGGATATGTTTTAAAATTTTTTGTTTTATGTGTTTTGTGCAATCGAAAAGATGTTTGTGCTTTATTAAGTATTTACATAAATCTCAAAAAATGCTATTGCAATTAAAAAATAACACCAATATTTTTGTGGTAAAAAAAAAAACTCTAAATGTAGAGATTTTTACAATGCAATCATTGGTATTGAAATTATTTATGCAAAAATCTATGCATTTTAGATTAAGTATTAACGGAATACAAATTTAGAATTTGCATTTGGTTTAAAAAAGATTGGATTTTGAGTTTTAATGAGGATCACTTTTAATGTAGACATTTCCTTTGAGATCCTCCGTAAAATTTAGTGTTAGAAAATGTTGATATTTCTAAAATCATTTGTTAAGATGTGGAATAAGCAAAAATTTTTTTTTATTTTATAAAGTATTAAATTAATATTAAAGTTTATGAAAAATTACTTTTAAATTTTTTAATTAATATAGATATGTGAAAAAAAAATAGATTGTGTCTTTTCATATAAGTAATATTTACAATATTGTATAATAATTTATTTGACCAATGTACTTTTTCATTACTTTTGAAAGCATATGATAATTTCCCAAAAATCATAGCAAATAACTATGATTAGCATTATTGTCTTAGTTGTATTCCGATAAGTAAATTTTTATGTAATTTTTATATTGGTGATATCCTTTAAAAAACTCTAAAGTCTTTTTTTTCCATTTTTTTAAATCCTTACATAGAGTTTTAAAAGCCCAAAGGTAAATAATTTTTTATTAAAAACATATGGTTCTTTACATTTTAACTTTTCCCTTACTAATTATTTGTTAAAAATATTAAGCATTTAGAGATTATTTGATAAAATTCAAAATTAAAAATTATGAGAAAGCGTAAGACATTAAAAGTCAACTCTTTGTTTTAATATCATAGATAATAGTTTTATTATTATGAATTAATGTGTATTTACTATATTTAGAATTATCAGAATTTATATTTATAGTATTTATAATATGTTTTATTATTTATGTATTAAATGTTTATTTAGCTTGACTATTAGGAATAATTTTCTATATATTCATGTGTATTTACTATAGTTCGACTTATAGACTTATCAATATTACGGTAGTAATAATGGCTTTTATACATTAAATTATGTATTTACTATAATTTGATTTATTAAGATTTAACAATGATAAAATGACCGATGGTTTAAGAAAGAAAAATAAATTATGCATAAGCAATCTCAAAAAAAAAAATTTTTATTATATTTATGTATATATATATATATAAGGAAATACATTACTAATCATTTATTAAAATTATAAAAATAAAATGACAATAAGATGGGAAATTAAAAAGGGAAATATCATATATTCTACAAATTATTCATATTATTTTTTTGCATTTTTAGACTTTTCTTTCTTTCCTTTTTTCTTTTTTTTTTTTTCTTTTTGGTTTAGGAATCTTTATTATTAAGGTTAGATTTTGTAGTTTCAAAGGTAAAGCAAAAGTTTTTATAATTTAATCTATTGTATTTTTCTTACACTTCCAATTAAATGGAGCAACATGTGTGGTACTTTCCAAGAAAAGAGAAACAACAAAAAAATGATTATTTTGGAGTTTAAATGAGATTTATACAATGGAAATTTATTAGTGAAAAAAGAGAAAAAAAAATATTATTTATTGAGACATATAATTAGTTTGGTGCTTTAATTTATATGTTTTTCATTGCAAAATTTGTAGGTGGATGAATTACTATATTTGATTATATGTTTCATGCATTTGATAATTTGATCATCTGCTAATCTATATTTATTAAAGGGAAAGACACCTCTTTATATCTTTAAAAATTATTTCTCCTTTATGTAACCAATAAAAAAAAATCCACATGCCAATCAACATACTCTCTCTCTCTTTGTTCTCGTGCACGCCACACATACATACTTTTTTCTCTCAGATAATTCTCATATTAAAAACCATTAAGAATTGTTTTTGTAAAGTCCTAAATTTTTTAAAAACTATAGTTAATTAAAAGAAAAAAAGTAGAATAATAAAACTTTTAGGTCAGGGTAGCGAGAGGGGACAATTTCGCAATTTAAAAACTTTGAGAAATATTACGACAAAAAAAATTCAAATTTTGCGACACATAAATATTATCTTAATAATTTTTGTGATAAAAATTAGGTTTTAAAAATAAAACAATTAGAAAGAACGACTTTTGCAAGGAAAAGAGATAATGAGTGTAAAAAATTAAATTATATGAAATATATTACTGAATAAATTTAGGAAGTGAAGAAATTTGAAAATATCCAAATATAGATATATAAACAGATAAATAAAAATAATTGTAAATCTAACTTTAGTTCGAGTAAATTAAATTAAAAGAATAAATTTTCTGAAACACAAATTTCAAACAATATTAGGTTAAATAATGAAAATTAATTTAAAATTATGGATCTATGAATTTTAATGAAAATTAGAGTAAATATTTATGTTCGGAATAATCAAATTAGTTAAATGTAAGTTTCGTAATAAATTATTAAAAATATCATTTGTGCCCATGCGAAATATTAAAATATAAATAATTATAATATAAAATATAATATAACTTAATATATACATATACATATACATAAGGTGAAAAAACAGCAAGAAAAAAAAAAGAAATTAATTTAAATTTGGATCTAGGAATTTTAAATGAAATTTAAAGTAAATATTTATGTTCGGAATAATCAAATTAGCTTAGATGTAAAGTTTCGTAATAAATTATTAAAAATATCTTTTGTGCCCATGCGGAATATTAAAATATAAATAATTATAATATAAATAATATATATATTTACAAAATCAATGAACAGCGACAAGAAAAAAAAAAAAGAAAAGAAGGCTCTAGAACGCACCGAAAGCAAGAGAGGAACAAAGGAGATGAGACAGCGAGAGAGACAAGAGGAAAAAGAGAGAAAAGAGGGAAAAAGAAAAATTGAAGAAAAAAATTCATAACTTTCACATACGATGTTCGATTGACGATTTGTGACCGCCAGAGTATTCCTTGAGGTGAGTGAAACTCAACTAGACCAATTTTACATGGACGGATTTATTTTTCGGAATTTAGATACAATTTAAATCAAATCGTATTAAATTTGTATTTAGTTTAAAAAAATTTTTAGAATAGCTAAAATACACTAGATATAAGTATTTTTGAGCATGAATAACACGTAGTAGTTTTAAATTTACTTATATTTTGGGGAAATATTATGCATATTGTGTATGTTGTACAATGAGGAGGGGGGGGTTTGGTGAGCCCAGCTTAGGTAAAGTTGTAAGGGAAGGGAAAAAAAAAGAAAAGGAAAAAAGGGAAGTAGGTAAAAGGGAGGAGAGGAAGGGAAAGAAAGGGGAAGAAAAGAAAAAGGAAAAAGGGGAAAAGGGAAGCAACATGGAAAGAGGGAGGAAAGGAGAAGGAAAGGGGAGGGAAAAAAAGGGAGGGAAAAGAGGGAAAAGGGAAGGCTAGTGTGGAAGAGAGGAGAGAAAGGAAAAGGGAAAAAAAAGAAAGAGGAAAAAGGGATCGGGGGGAAAGAAGAAGGAAAAGCAGGGGAAATTAGATGTAATTGGGGTGTGCGGGTATGTGTATATGTGTATGGGTGGTGTGTGATGTGTGTGCGGGTATGTGTGAATGTGTATGGAAGGTAAGTGGTGTGTGAGGGTGTGTGTATATGCATATGGAAGGTGTGTGGTGTATAAAGGTATGTGTATATGTGTATGGATGATGTGTGGTGTGTGTGAGAATTAGTGTATGTATATGGAAGGTGTGTGTCGAGTTAATTTTGAATTTCCCCATTCCAAAACCCGATCTAGACTTAGACCCTATGCTCATCTAATGTAGATCCTCGACTTGAGTTAGGAATTTCGTTTGATTTTTGGAGTCGCCACCCAACTGTTGTTGGGAATATTGAATTAGACAAAATGAGCGGATTAGTCTTAATTTGGACCACTAGTTAACGTGATTTCCTCTTCTCGTTTTTGTGAAAGAGGAAAAGGGAAACCCGAGTTTCTAAGTCGGAGGTAACCTATTAAAACCTTTATGGTTACCATCAATCTCCTAAAATTGATCTTATTTATAATGTGGTTTCATTGTGTTTCTGTTACTTTTTATTATGCTTTTGAGTTATTTAAAGAAAATGATTTTTCATTCATTTTATGGGTTGACCGAATGGGGCCCTAGTACCTGCTACTCAGGATAAACAACCCGGGTAGTTCGCTTTTCTGAAAACCCTTTAAGTTGTTTGGTGAATTTTAATTTATGAAATCTCTTTTACTTTATGTTCTTACCTTTTTTGGGATTTTTTTTTTCAAAAAAAAAACTTCTAAGCCTAAGCTTTGATTTCATTTTAAAAATGATTTTAGGGAAAAACATCAATTTTGATTTTTTTAAAGAAAAAGGATTTTTCTAAGTGCAAAAACTCATTTTTTTGATTTTTTAAAACTTTTGAATGTTTTATGATTTTTATGATTTTTTTGTTATTTTTGTGATTTATGAGAATTTTGTGGATTTTTGGGAATTTTTGTGATTTTGTGATTTTTGGGGAAATTTTTGGGGATTTTTGGGAATTTTGGTTTATTATCTATCATATTTTGACATTTAAAATTTTATTATTATTTTCCTAATATTTTTTTTTTTTTGATTATTTATTTTACATTATTAAATCCTAAAAAAAAACTTAATTTCTACATTTTCCTATTTATTAAAAATAAAACCCAAATCAACAAATAAATAAATGGAAAAGAAAAAAACAAAATAATAAATAACACATAATAAAAAAATTCAGAATAAATAAATAACTAAAATAAATAAATAGAAATAAAAAATTAAAAAAATCTGGAAACCCGATTTACCTGGATTCGGGGTCGGTGCGCGGGTCGGGTCGGGTCGGTCGGATCGATCAGACACGGCGAGGGGAAATGGCTCGTTCACGGCGTTCGGTGGCCTTTTGCAGCGGGTGAGGTGTCGAATCCTAGCTTCTCGAGGTTGCTGAATCCAATGGTGGCGGTGGTTTGCTCCAGATGCCTCCTGGTGGTGGTTCAACTCCGGTCGGTGCTTCGCGGTTTTGGGTCTCCTCTGATGCTCTCCGATTTGCACTCTTTCCTCACTTTATCTCAATTGTGATTCGTCCTCTGGTTTCCCTCTACTCCTCCTTTATTTTAGGCACTTGAAACCAAGCTGGATAAGCTGGATTCCTCGATTGAAGCTGATCAGATTTTCGGTTAGAAAAACCAATTTCCGATTTGTGTCAATCCCTCAATTTGTTGTGATTTGATTCCAATTAGATAATGTTTATCTTATTTATGTTGAAGATCTGTTGGATTTGTGCAAAAAATCGAATTAAAACGGCGAAATACGAATTTTTCCTTCCCGGCGATCTCGGACCCGAGGTAGACGACGATCACGCGCCCGGCGCGTGCGTTTCCTCCAGCCAATCGGATGCTGCCACGTGTCCTGGATAAGTGAAAAAATTGCAAACGCGGAAACTGCTCCTCCCGCGATTCGAACCCCTGACCTCGCACCCACACCGCGCGCCTTAGCCCATGGTTCGGACCAGCTGAGCTAGCCACTTTCCTGATTTTTCTAATTTCGAAAATTGCATATATGCAATGCGATTTTTCTATTTTTTTGTTTTTTTGAAAATTCCAAATTTTGTAAAATTGTTTATTTTTATTATTGCTATTTCTGAATCATTTTTCAAATTGATGGTTTTCCTATTTATTTTATTTTTTTGGGAATTTTTTTTATTATTTATGCTAAATTAGGGAAAAATTAGAAAAAATTGGAAAAAATTTGAAAATTGATTATTTTTTGATTATTACTCTTTCCCTAGGGCAAAAATGGGGTGTTTACAGTATGGTGTGTGTGGGTATGTGTGTATATGTATGAAATGGTGTGCGAGTATGGAAGGTGAAGTGTGGTGTATGTGGGTTGTATGTATGTATATGGAAGGTGTGTAGTATGTGCAGGTATGTGGGTATGTATGTATTGGTGATGTGAAGTGTAAATGGAGTATGTGCGTAGGGGTATGTCGGTGGTGTGAGATGTGAGTGGAGTATGTGTGTATGTATGCACTAGTGGTGTGTGTGTGTGCAGTGGACTTGGGGGGAAAAGAGGATAGCAAAGTGCAGTTGTGTGTGCATGAAAACTAGGTGTATGGTATGATTGTGTGTATGTATGTGTAGGTGCGTGTGTGGGGGTGTGCGAAATGTGTAGTACATGGATAAGAGTATGTTGGTGTGTACTTTGGTGTTTTAGGAATGGTTGGTGTATGTATGGTAATGGAAGCATGAGTAAGGATAAAAAAGTAGAAATGATGGGAAAACCCTGTAGCTAGAGATGTCAACGAAGGAGAGAAAAAAGAAGGTGATACAAAACCTTTAAGGACTACTAAATCCTACGAGTTGTCCTACAAGTAGTTCGTTGGAAGTTATTAGAGACAAATTGAGAATAAAAAGTTAAAAGATTCTTCATGTAAAGGAGAGGTTTTTATGTTGGTGTAGATTGTAAAAGGAATGATTCGAGCAACGTCCAGATGATGGCTGGGGGATGTTTGGAATGAAATGGATTTCGCAAGGGGAATGTTCAAAAGAATGTTGAGGAAGCCCATTCTTAGCCAAATCCCCTAATGCAAGCCTTTAGTTATTCTCTCTAATGGTATCTTACATACTTTAGAATAAGGAATTCCAAAATTTGGCAAGTCGAAGTTTGTTTCATTGCTCGACTTCTACACAAGGAAAGCAGATAGTTGATCACAACAACTTGGGGTGTTGGAAGCGATGATTCGTAGGAAGGTCATTCCTTTTGGAACCCTGTATCGGGATCACTTTAAAGAAGTGTTCAATGTTTCGAATCTTATTCACCCAAAGTTCCTTAAGGAGGAGACTTCACGCCTTGCCATCAAACGCATTTGCGAGTGGAGTACAATATCAGGTGCAAGAAACTACCCAAAGGGCAAGTAAAGATACTGCTTTCTATGTTGGGTTGAGGAAGCATTGCAGAAGGTTTCTGATTTCAAGAGGAAGGTTTAAAAGGGCTTACCAAGTGGAATCGCTCAACTCCAGTTAGGACTATTGGGCAACCCTAATAAGTGAGTGCAAAACTTAATGATATGCTACGATGTTGTGTTGTATGTTGATATGCTATGTATGTAAATTCAATTGCTTTGTTGTAGTTGCAAATGAATGTGATTTGTGTTAAGTTTGAGTTTATAGTGGGGTTAAATAAGTTTAGGAAAGAAGTTATAAAGAAATTGGTAGTTAGATAGGTTTAGATTTAGTACTGTTTAAAGAATGTAGAGGATAGAATGAACTGAGAGTTTAGATGCCATTACTTAACGATAGCATTTCGCACCATACTACCAGTGCATTTTCTATAGGTCTAATATCACAATTTGAAATCGTTTTCTTTAAACTAGACCAAATACATAACCTAACTTTTTCTCTATAGCTACCGAATAGGGATGCATAGCTGGAAAAGGATATATAAATAATCATTATGTATACATATCAAAGTTTTTTCTTCTGGATGTGGAAAATATACTTAGGCAAATTTATTTTCCTATTATATATTTAGAATACACTCATGCCCATAACTATCAAATTATGAGTGTAACTTGATTTTTCAACTTAACAATTCTTTTTTCTTGCTCTCTTAAGTACGTAAAGGGAAAAGTCTCTGTAAATTGTTCTTTAATAAAGATATGTTACGAACCTATGTTTTATGTGTAGATATAAAATATATATAATATATATATAATATATATTTATATATTTAAACATGTGAAATTTAGGATTGTCGAGTCTAATTTTTTATTTTTTTCATTTTCATTCCTTTAAACCAAATTTATATAGACTCTATGCTCATCTAATATAAGTCCTCGACTTGAACTAGGAATTGCATCTTATTTTGGAGTCGTCACTCCAATGAAGTTGGGAAAGATTATTGAATTAGGACTAAATGAGGCAGATTAATCCTAATTCGGACAACTAGTTAACCCGGGTTTCTTTTTTCATTTTTGTGAAAGAGAAAAGGAAAAAACTAGAGTTGCGGACTCGGAGGCCTAACCCATTAAAACCTTAAAGTTATCATCCCATTTCCTAAATCTAAACCCTATCCTAATATTTTTTATTGTTATTTATTTTTTTGTTATCTTTTTGTTGTGTTTTGAATAACTTATTCTACTATGAAAAAAATGATTTTTTATTCTTTTTGAGTTATCCAAATGGGTGTCTACGTACCTTTTATTCAGGATCAAAAAGTCTTAGTTCGCTTTTCATGAAAAGCTTTAGTGGGTTTGTTAATTTTAATTATGAAAATACTTTAGTTTACATTTTTATCATTTTAGTAATTTTTGGAAAAAATCTAAGCCCAAGCTTGATTATTTTATTTTTGAAAAAAATTTAAATTTTGGAAAAACCAATTTTTTGATTTATTTAAGAAAATGATTTTTCTAAGTGATAAAAATTAATTTTTATTTCTCTATTATTAACCTACCTTAATATTATTATTATTTGTTTTTATTTATTTTTTTTTTAATTAATTTAAATTTTTTTTTTTTATTATTTTACTACCCTAAACTAAACATAAAAAATCTAAATTCTATCATTTTTCCTAAGATATATTTTTTATTTTTTTTTTTTTTTATTTATTATTTTCCAATATTTTTTTTAATGATTTTTATAATTCTTTTATTGTTTATTCTATCCTAAACTAAACCTAAAAAAACACTTATCTAAATTCTAACATTTTCCTAATATTATTTTTTGAATTATAAATAACAAATGAATAAATAAATAAATAAAAATAAAAAAAATACGGATAAATAAATAAAAATCAAAAATAAAAAAAATCCAACTTATCTAGGTCAGATTGGTGTGCGGGGGTTTGGGTCGAATGGGTCGGATTAGGGGGGTCGGTCGAATCGAGCACGGCGGCTGGAGCTTCTCGGTGGTGGCATTCCAGCGACTTTTAAGGAAGTTGAGAGGTCGTTTCCTAGCTTTTCGAGGGTAGGGATCCAATGGTGGTGGTGGATTTTTCCAAAAACGCCTCCTAGTGGCAGTTCGAAGCTTGGTCGGCGGTCACGGCTTGAAAAACTCCAGCGAGGCTTTGATCTCTCTTTATTTTCACTCCTTTTCTCATTTTGTCCGTGCTTTGGCTTCCCCCCATCGTGCTCTATTTATTAGGCACCAGAAATCAAGCTGGTTTAAACTCGGATTTCCTTCGATTGGGGCAAATCGAATTTCGGTTGAAAAAACCCCTCTTCGATTTGTTTTAAATCCTTCGATTTGTTGTGATTTGATTCCAAAGGGATGATATTTATTTATTTCAATTAAAGTTTTGGGGGATTTCATGTAAAAATCGCATCAAAAAATTTCCGAAATTTAAATTTTTCCTCACCAAAAGACGATCTCAACGGAGTCAAGATGATACGTGCCTGGCGCGTGCGCTCCTCTGTCCAATTTACGAGTAACAATGTCCCGGAAAAATAAAAATGGGCAAAACGCGAAAATGCTTCCCTTGAGTTTGAAACCCTTTAAACCCAGCTCAACCCCGCGTGACTTTTGGTCATGATCGGACCAGTGGGCTAGCCCACTTCTTAGTTTTTTTTTTTTTTTTACGCAAAATTTCCCTATTTTGCAATGCCTTTTATTATTTTTGTATTATTTGAAATTCAAAAATTTGTAAAAATTATTTAACTCATTTTTCTTTTATTTCTACAATTTTTTTTCCATAATTGATATATTTTCCCTATTTATTTATTTTTTGAATTTTTTTCCTATTTTTGGTAAATTATAAAAAAAATTGTAAAAGTGAAAAAATGAAAATTGATTATTATTATTATTAGGGGAAAAAATGGGGTGTTTACAAGGCTTAGAAAGGGGTGTACGAGACAACTTTGTTGGCTCTCGGATATGTGTATAACTGAGCACTTAAGAAGTGCGATGGACACAGAGGTGTCACGAATGACAATCGTAAATAATCTCGAGTGGTTGTTTGACGTTTAGTAAATGGTATAGAGGTGTTAAGTAACCAAGACCTGATGTATAGTGGATGGCTCCCCTTTGCTAGGTCCGGTTTTTTGTTTGTTCTGTGATGTGAAAAGTGTGATCTTGCTTATGTGTGAAATGAGATTGTAGTGGTTGCCTATGGGACTTCACTGGATCCCTATTGTTGTTCTTGGAGTGGTAGACTTGAAAAAGTTGGGTAAATACTTCATGCCTTTAATGAGAATTAGATGCGACTATATATAGTTGTTGGTCACCCCGAATCAATTAATTAAATAAGTGGACTCAATTTTAAAAATTGATATGCATTTCACGAGACATTGCATGAGATTGAAAGGCCATCACTACTACAGGATGCACCGGAAGTGATCAAATGATTTATGTTCCGCCCAAATGCAAATTAAATGATTAAGGGATTATCGCGCCTTGACGGTTCTTAGTCCAGCTTGTCTCTTGGGGTGTAAATGCTCGATGTATTGAGGCACTTTAGCCCCAAAACATTAAAACTAAGACATAATATATATAAGTGATAAGAGTAATAAAGATGTGTGTAAGACTCGGGCACTGATGGTGGCTTCGGAACCCCAACCCAAGGTCAAAGGGGGGGTAAACCCTAGACTTCACGTCGATTACCGAAAGACCACGTAAGATGGCTGCATTTTTAAAATTGGTTGTTCATGTATAGCATTATGTTTTGATAATTTTATTTGAAATTGCTTGTGTGTACGTAACATTGAAAGTGTTCCATCTCATTCACTGAGCCATAGTGTACTTACCCTACCACAGACCCCTTTTTTTAGGTAGCAATTTCGAAAACTCGAGAGAGATAAGATGTGAAATTTTCGAGAGTTTTGGAAGACCAGAATGATGGAGTAAGAATTGTAAAGGATAAATTATTTAGATAAAATGTTTGGACCCCTGTAAACACTCCATTTTTGCCCTTTTAAACACAAATAGTGATCAATTCTGCAATTTCCATTTTTTTAATTTTTCTTCTATTTAGTAAAAAAAAGGAAATATTGAAAAATAAAATAAATAGGAAAAAATCTCAATTTTGGAGATAATGGTAGAAAATAATAAAAGAGGTTAAATAACTTTTAAAAATTTTTAGAATTTTAAAATAATATAAAAAAATAAAAATCACACACTTATGTATAATAGACGTGTAAAATAAATATGGGGATTTGGTGGTCCAGCTTCGGCCTTGCATGCGCGGGGGGTGCTCGGTCAAGGGTTCAAAACACAGGGGAAGCAATTTTGTTTTGCAATTTTTTCTCTTGCCCAGGAACGTATCAATTATGGTTGGACAGGGGGGAGCGTACGCACGAACGCTTTATACTTCAACCTCCGTCCAAATTTATTGCCGGTCGTGGGAAAAAACGAAATTCGACCATTTTGATACAATTTTTTGCACAAATTCAACAAATCTTTAACACAAATAAGATAAACAATCATTAAGTTCGTTAAAAAAATCAAATATTTACACGAATTTAGGCAATTTGAAGGTGGGTTTTAAACGTAGATACGATTCGAGATTGTTTGGAGGGAAATCCAAACTTATCCCGCTCTATTTTTTGGTGCCTATAAATTTGAGCACAATGGGGAAAGCTAGATCATGGTCAAAGTGAGAAAAGAGTGAAAATCAGATATTTTTGAAGCTCACCCGGGGTTCCCTAGCCGCAACACCGACCAAGCTATGAACTACCACCTGGAGGAGTTTTTTAAAAAATCCACCACCACAGTTGGATTACCCACCCCCAGAAAGCTTAGAGGCATCCCTTAACTGCCTTCGAAGCCACCGGAACGCCACCAATGAGGATCCTCCGACTGTTGTGACCCAACCGATCCGACCCACAATTTCCCCATTAGGTTAGTTGATATTTTTATTATTTTATTTACTTTATTTTATTTATTAGAAATAAAGAATTTTTTAATATATATATAAAAAAAAATTTAGGAATAAATAAGGGTGATTAATAATATGAATTAAAAATTAATAAAAATAATGAATTGTTTTATCACTTAGAAAAAATTTCAAAATAAATTCAAAATTGATTTTTTCTTAAATCAGAAGTTTTTTTTTTTAATTAATTAAAGCTTAGGCTTATAATTTTTTAGAAATTTTTAAAATGATAACAAACGTAAACTCGATTGTTTTCATAATTTAAAAATTTAATTAATCTACTAAAGTTTTATGAAAAGCGAACTTTCGACTTATTTGATCCCCAATAACGAGTACGTGGGCACCCTTTTGGGGCAACTCTGAAAAGAATAAAAAAATCATTTTCCAAATCATTATTGTCTGGTCTAATTTTTTTTTTTTTCATTTATATTCCTAATTTGTTTATATTGAACCTTTGTCATCTAATTTTAAATCATCGACTTGAACTAGGAATTTTATTTTATTTGGAGTCGCACCCCAAATGACGTTAGGGAAAACTTTCTGAATTAGGATAACTAAGCAGATTAATCTTAATTTGGACAACCAGTAATGAGATCTCTCTTTTCATTTTTGAAAAGGGAAAGGAAAACCAGAGTCTCTGAAACTCGAGGGGGGTAAAATTTAAAACCTTAAAGTTACCACCTTATCCTTTTGAAATTGAACCATATTCTAATATTTTTTTCTTTCTTATTTTATTACTGTTTATTCTATTTTATTTTTATTATCTTTTTATCTTATTTTATTTTTTTGATTAAACAAACTTATTCTAATTTGGAAAATGATTTTTTTTGTTCTTTTTAGAATTGCCTATAAAGGTGCCCACGTTCCTGCTATTCAGGATCAAACAAGTCATAGTTTGCTTTTTATAAAAAACTTTAGTGGGTTTGTTAATTTTAATTATGAAAATACCTTGAATTTACGTTTTTTTACCATTTTTAAGACTTTTGGAAAAAACCTAAGCTTTAGCTTTATTATTATTATTTTTAAAAAAATTAATTTAAGGAAAAACCAATTTTGGATTTATCTAAGAAAATTTTCTAAGTGATAAAAATGACTCATTATTTTTTTATTAGGGAAATTTCCCCTATTTAATTCTACTTTTATAATTTTTTTTATTTTATTATTTATTATTTTTTTTTAATTTTATTTTTTATTATCTATCTTTATTTTATTTTTTTTTATTTTATATTTTTTGACATTTTTTTTTTATTATAATTTTTATTATTTTATCTATTCTAAACTAAACATTAAAAAAAACTTTCTAAATTCCACCATTTTTCCTAATATTATTTTTTTTTTCATTTTTGAATTATAAATAAATAAAAATAAAAGAATAAGATAAAAAAAATGGAAAAAAACCGACTTACCTTTGGGGACAGGCATTGTTCGTGAGTCGGGTCGGGTCGGATCGGTTGAATCAGGTTTAATCGATTCAAACTGGGTGGCGATCGAAAGTCCTTCTACGGTGGTTTTCGAGGGCATTTGAAGGTGGCTTCCGAGTTTCTAAGGGTAGGTAATCCATGGTGGTGGTGGATTTCTTCATAAAAAGCCTCCTGGTAGTGGTTTGATGCTCGATCGGTGGTCACGACTTGGACGAACTCCAGCGAAGCTTCGATCTCTCTTATTTTCTCTCCTTTCTCTCTTTTAGTGCTTTAGCTTCCTACATCGTGATCTATTTATAGGCTCTCAAAACTAATCTTGATAAGCTCGGATCTTCCTCACCGTTGAGAACCATCCTCATTCGTTTTGTTTTTTGTTTTTGATTCGTGTTTATCTTTGATTTTTGTTAAGATTAATGTTGATTTGATGGTTTTTTATCCTATTTTAGTTAAAAAACTACTGAATTTTTTCAAAATTTTGAATCAAATAGCCAAATTTGATTTTTCTACTGCTAGCAACGATCTTAGACAGAGGTAGGAGATGAAAACACACCCAGCGCGTGCATTTGCGTTGTCCAATCGGGTGTGACACGTGTTCTGGGAGAGAGAAAAAAAATTGCAAAAGCCAAATTTGCCTCCCTCGCGATTCAATCCCTAACCTCACACCCCCTGTGCACCACGAGTTCGTAGTTCAGACAGCCGGGCTAGCCCCTTTCTCGTTTTTTTATTAACGCAATTTTTATATATGCATTGTAATTTTTATTATTTTTATATTATTTTGAAAATTTTAAAAATTTATAAAAAAATATTTAACTCCTTTTCTTATTATTTCTATTATTATTTTCCAAAATTGATATATTTCTCTTATTTATTTTATTTTTGAATATTTTTCCTTTATTTTTGCTATATTAGAAAAAAAATGAAAAAAATTGTAAATTAATTATTAGGGGCAAAAATAGGGTGTTTATAATTATTAGTATAATTTTTAACATCTCTTTTTTATAAGGGAAAAAATATATAATATATATAAAAAAGATATCAAAACATGACCTAGATTTCAGAAGGATAAGGTGGTAACTTTAGAGTTTTAATAAGATAGCCCCTGAGTCGAGAATCTCTGGCTTTTCTTTCTTCTTTTTCATTATAGAAATAAAAAGAGGAGATTTCGTCGACTAGTTGTCTAAATTAGAATTAATCCGCTCAATTAGTTCTAATTCAATAATTTTTCCTAAAATTTGTTGGGTGGCGACTCTAAAAAAATAATAAGATTCCTAGTTAAAGTAGGATTTATTTTGGGATGAGCATAGGTTTAAATTAAAATCAGATTGGAACAAAATAAAAAATTTTAAAAAATTGACTCTTAAATGGGATCCATGGAGACCTACGGGGGCTAGCCCCGAATTTTCTGAAATGACCATTTCTGTTCTTTTAACCGTCACACTGGGGAATATTACTGTCTCTTTTTTAAAGGATTTGATGGGGTTTTAAAGGTTTTTTTTTACTATTTTGAGTTTGCAGATGCAATCTTGTGAGAGATTTAGTCAGACCCAGGCCGTCTTAGGCCCCAGGATGGGAGGCTTTGTGGGGGTTTCTGAGTGAAGTGTATGTCATTTTCGGGTGATTAGGCAAAACCCCAAAAAACTTCAATATGGTGAGATCTTTTTTTGAGAAGCGGAGGCCATAAAGCTTGGGGACCTATTAAAAACCCACCTATTTAAACATGAAATCATGGCCGGTAAAGAAATGAATAAAATTTTTTTGTTATTTTATGGGGTTCAGTACATTTACTTGTAAGGAACAATTTTTTTTGTAAAAGATTTATGTGTAATTAGAAAATTTTTGTTTAATCTGATAGTGGTAGTCCCACAATTTACCCTCCTTGCAAGGAAATTAAGTCTTAAACCTTTGGTCCAAAAACTGGTACTGGACCTTGGTTGCCATGAGGGAAAAAGCCCTTTTTCCCGGGAAAGTGGGCCATTCTCTATTATGAAAATGGAAATAACTGCTTTTTATTCGGGCTTCTTACACCTTTGGAATTGGCCTACAGCTTTCTTTATTAGGCCATAGTCAGCCCCAATTAGAGGAATTTTCAATTTACAGGCCCCCTCACTTATTAAGAGGTTTGTGCCAACTAGAGGTGGTGGTCGGGATTTTCAGTAGACTTTGGGCTTTTGCAACAGTGTCAAGAGCATTGGGAAAAAGCAGGGTATTGCCTCCGTGGAGAAATTAGAGGTTGGTTCATAGCCGATGTGAGATGGGGTAGGGGGGACTCTTATGTGGAGACCCCAATACTTACAAGAAAGACAAGTTTATCCCTTATTTTAAACAGCTTTGAAAATACCCTTTTTTCCCCGATGGGTTTTTTATACCCCTAAAGGCCCCCCAAGTTGTTTTTTCAGTTTTGGGAAGGGGAAAGTCTTATATAGGTAATATTTGAAAGATTTAAAATCTAAATTTTGGAAAAAAGGGGCCAGAAATCCTTCGCTAAAAACATTAACTCATTTAATGGGGTTTGTGAGCCATCTCAAATGTTTGGGTTAAATTGGTTAAGAAATCATTAGCCGAAAGTCACTTGAAAAATTTTTGCTAAAAAGGATGAAGGCTGATGATCTTTTAATGTAGTTAGGGGGAAAGTACTCAAATGTTTCAATGTGGGGTATTGGGCTGTAAGTGGAGGTGCAAAAAGGTCATTTAAATACGGGAACCTTAGGTTTCATTGATTGGTATCGGGGGGTGTAAACCCCCCATTTTTCCCCTAGGAAATCGATTTTTCTAAAAAATAATCTTTTCAATTTTTCCCAATTTTTTTTTTTTTCCCAAATTTTACCAAAAAATAAAAAATATTCAAAAAATAAAAATAAATAGGAAAAAACATCAATTTTGAAAAATGTTTAAAAGAAATACAATAAACAAATAATAAAAAATTTTTACAAAAATTGGATTTTCAAAAAATACAAAAAAAAAAAACCCACAAACAACAATTAAAAAATCGGGAAAGGGGGCCTAGCTAGCTGGTCCGGACCTGGGCTAAGGGCGGTGTGGGTGCGAAGTCAAGGGTTCGATGGGGAGGAGCATTTTTGTTTTTGCAATTTTTTACTTTCCGGGGAACGGGGCAGTCCGTTTGGAGGGGAAAACCACGCGAGGCGTGTGTGCGTCTCCTCGGGTCGAGACCCCCGGGGGAAAGGGAAAAATTCGTTTTTCGGCCGTTTGATTCGATTTTTTGCAAAAATCCAAAGATTTCAACAAAAAAAGAAAAACATTATTAATTGGAATAAAATCGCCTTTGAGGGATTGCACAAATCGGGTTGGTTTTTCTAAAAAAAATCCGATCGCTTAAATCGGCGATCTGGTTTCCCAAGGGTTTTTCGGTCCCTAAAAATAGGGGGAGTAGAGGAAGCAAAGGGATCAGAATTGAGAAAAAGTGAGGAAAGGGAAAATCGAGAGATGGAGGAGCCCCAAAAACCGCAAAAAGCACCGGGGAGTTGAACCCCCCCAGGAGGCGATCGGGAGCAACCACCCCCCCATTGGTTCAGCATCGGAAGCTAGGATTCGACACCCCCCCGGAAAAAGGCCCCGGGAAACGCCGTGAACGACCCTTCCCCCGCCCCCGTGTGATCGATCCGACCCGACCGTTTCGACCTGACGCCCCGACCCGACCGACCGAGTCCAGGTAATGGGTTTTCCAGATTTATTTTATTTATTTTTATTTGAATTTATTTTATTAGTGTTATTTTTTATTTTGTTATTTCTTTAGCCTTTATTTGTTGTTTAGGTTTTTTTTCAATAAATAGGAAAAATGTAAAAAATTGGGTTTTTTTAGGTTTTTAATAAGTAAAAATAAAAATAAAATATAGAAAAAAAAAAAAATAGGAAAAATAATAATAAAATTTTAATATCAAAATAGGAAGTAAATTCCCCCAAAAACCCCAAAAAATTTTAAAAAATTTCCCCCAAAAACCCCAAAAATAAAAAAATTCCCCAAAAAAACCCAAAAAAAACAAAAAAAATTAAAAAAATCCCCCCAAAATTTTTAGAAATCACAAAAAAACAAAAAAACACAAAAATCATAAAAAATTAAAAAAATTAAAAAAAAAATTTCATAAAAATGGTTTTAGCATTAAAAAAAACCCTTTTCTTCAAAAAATTAAATTGTGTTTTTCCAAAAAAACTTTTTTCAAAATAAATCAAAGTTGGGTTAGAATTTTTTTTTTTTTAGAAAAAATCCCAAAAAAAGGGAAAGAACTAATAAAGGGGTTTTTCAAAAAATTCCCAAAACCCAAATTTAAGGGGTTTTCAGAAAAGCAAAATAGGGCTTGTTTGACCCTGGGTAGCGGTACGTAGGCACCCATTGGGTCAACCATAAAAATTGTTAAAAAATTTTTTTTGAAAAATTCAAAACATAATAAAAAGTAACAGAACACAATGAAGCAATTTCTAAAAAAGATAAAATTTTTAAATTGGGTAACCGAAAAGGTTTTTAATGGGTTTAGCCTCGGATTAGAAACTCTTTTTTTTCCTTTTCTTTTCACAAAAAAAAAAGGGAAAAAACGTCGACTAGGGGGCCCAAAATTAAGACTAATGCTCCTTTGTTTAAATTCAAAATTTCCCAAAAAAGTTGGGGGCGACCCCAAAAAAAAACGAAATTCCAATAAAAGTGGGGGTTACATTAGATGAGCATAGGGTTGTCTGATCGGATTAGGAATGGGAATTAAAAAATTGACTCGACGGAGGCGACCCCGGGGGACCCTATCCCAGTAGGTAGCCCCCTGGATTCCCCGATTGTTATCTTAAGAACTGTGTTTAAATTTTTACTTGTACAAATTTTAGGATTTGTTAGTTTTGTTTCTTTACTGTGGGGGTTTGCTCTACATTGTTTGTGTGAGTAGATGCGGGGGGAACCGGAGCTTAAAAACCAAAGACGGGGGCCTTGGTAGGTTTCGGGCGAGGGTTGATTCAGTTCGGGACCGATTAGGCTACCCACCTATGCTTTGATATGGCCTGAGATCCTTTCTCGAGAAGGGGAGGCCATAGGCTCGGGAACCAATTAGAACCAATTTTCTTGCATAAAAAACATCAAAAGGGGGTTGAAAATTTAAATGACAATGTAATGGTTTTTTATTTTGTCCGGGAGTTGGCCATTTCCCTGTAATGTTTTCGTTTATTTGTTTGAAACTGGTATTTCTTTTTGTAATAGATGGCTAGCAGTGAGTCGCCCGTCCCCTGCAAAAAAATACGGGTGTACAAATTTTGGGCCCCCAAAGCTGGACGGGCCCCATGGTTTATTTGTAAACCCCGGAGGAGCGGGCCCCTTACCCAAAAAAAGATGGGCCCCCATATTCATGCAAAAGAGGGTGAATTTGTTTAGTCTGGGGCTGCTCCAATTAGGGGAAATGAGCTGTGCTTTTTTATCGGCCATGGTCCCCCCTACCTTGGGGAGTCCCCCAGTTGAAAAGGTCCAGCATCCCGATAGATCACTTTTCCGCCTAGGGGTTTTCGGGCCACCCGGGTCCCTTAGCGATTATTGGGATCGGTAGAAGAAATCAAAAAAAAGGCCCTGGCGACTGATGGATTTGTCGGTGGATGATTTAGAGGCTGGTTCATCGCCCGGGGAAAGGGGGGTAAAAAGGCGTCCTAGTGGGGACCCAAGATTACGACAGAGAGGGTAAAGCTTTCATCTTGACGCCTTCGCCCATATGTTCCCCCCGGGCCTTCAAATTTTTCACTACGGGTTTAAGAGCTGGTGACCCAATTTGGAGGGAAAGACCCTACATCCGGCTTATGGCTGAACAGCCCGGAATTTAAATTCCTCAAGAAAAAACCCTGGGACCCTTCGTCCCCCCCAAACCTTTGTAATAGGGTTTTTGTAAGCCACCCAAGTGTTTGGGGTTGAACATGGTCGGAAACCCTACCCAAAAGGGGATCTAGTGGATTATGTGTAAAAAAGGGTAAAGTACCGGGGACTTTACCCCCACTTGGGGTAGAGCGTTAGGAGTTCAGTGTCAAAGATATTCTATGGACACCCGGTGGAGTTTTGTAAAAAAATCTTTTGACCTGCAAAAATTTTTAAAGTTCCCTTTTAATAAATCAGGGAGTTGGAATACCCAAACTCAGTGATCCGCCAATTGGATATCCAAGAATAGTTTATCGGCCTTGGGTAAAAGAGTACTTTTATTATCAAGATGAACTGTTAGTAGCTGGAGTTTGTGAAGTGGCAGAGGTAAAAGCACTTTGGGAGCCAAAATTTTGAAAGCCCGAATGGGCCTGGGGGAAAGATGGCGAAGTGGGAAAACCCCGAGCCCCCAGGATTTTGTAATCCGCCAGCTAACTAAATGGGGGAAAGGGGTACTAGGTTCCAACGTCACCCAAAAGAAGAAAGTCAACCAGAGATAGAAATTAAAACCAACAGGTTTAAAGGGGCTGCATGGAAGTATACTTCGAAGCTGCAGATTATAAAAAGAATTAAAAAGGGACGCTTAAAGGAATCCGCCCAAAGGAACAAGGCCTTAGAAGCAAAATTGGAGAAATGCCAACCCAAAAGTCAAAAAGGAAGCCGTTATAGGGGGAAAATCTGGCCCCAAAAACAGAAGCGAAAAAAAAGGAAGTAGATCTTTTTTTGTAATTTTTCTTTTTGAATCTGAATTTTTAATTTAATAAAAGTGAAGTTTAAATATTACTTTGTAAAATCAGTTGTAAACCCCTTTTACTTTTAGACCCCAGTGACAATGAATCATTCATGATTCTTAACTAAAAGCAAACAAAATGGAATCGGTTCAAAATAGTTCCAAAAAATCAAAACCCCCTAGAAGCCCAGTTCAGATCAAGAAACAAAAAATGGCCAAAGCAGTGACAACGAAAAACACCAATGTGAAGTGCCCGGACTCTAATCATGTCCTAGAAAACGTCCAACAACTGGCTCCCCGGGTTCACTTTTAACTGAAAGACGGCCTCTGCCCAACCTCGCCAACCCAAAAGAAGAGTTTCAGGGGCCAAAAAGGGGAAAAAAGCAGGGGGGGGCAGCCCCGGAATATGAGGAGTTTTCCCCCCTTAACCGATTTTAAATATGAGAAAAAGGCAAAAAAGGGGCCCGCCCCTCGAGACCTAAGGGGAAAGGAAAAGAGAGGCAAAAGGGGAAATGGAGAAAGACTCTTCCGCGTCCGACAAGATGAAACCTTTTGGGGCCCCTGCGGTTTTAACGGCCCGGAAATCCCCACCTCCCAGTATACAGAAAAGAGGCACCCCCCGAGAAGTTCAAGACCCGATTTCAAAAAAGTATGTGGGCCGGCTCCCCCAAAATGCATAAGGCTTATCCCCGGGAAAAATGAGCAAGTTGTCACTCGACCAACTCATGCTCCAGACTTTTCCAAGACCCTCACGGGCCTGCATGGTTGGTATGCCCACTGGATTTAACATTGTCGACCTTGGGGAAGCTGCTGGGTTTTATGCCAAATATAATTTAATTTTGAAGTGCCCCATTGAAAATGGGTTGGAATTTCCCCGGAAGAGACTTTGCTGGGGTTAAGGAATATGCCCCCTGGAAGGCCCGGCCCGTGGGGGTAGCAACCCGATATCAGAAAAAGGAATTGACTCCATATTTGTTCAATACCGGACAAGCTTATTTTACATCTAGTGGCCAAAAACCCCCTCCAGTTTTGCAGAGTTGGTGGCCGGGGTTGTGGATTGAAAACGGCATCCCCACCTGTGACTCCAAAACAATGGACCCTCTAGGGTCACAGACACAAAGGTGGGGGAAAAAACAGAGCTAAAGGCCCATGTCGCACGGCCCACCCCGGTAAAGCAAAAAAGGTCGGGACTGTTTAATTTCGCCCCGAGTCCCCAGCCCAGCAACCACGGGGGTCAAATTTGGTGTCGGGCCCCAAGGCAGTTCACTCCCCCCCCACCCCACCAGTAAGTTTCGCTTGGTTGGGGCAGACAATTGATTTTTTCGAGACCCCCAACGACCGGAAAAGCCCAAGAACTTTGACTCAAATTAAAGTGGATAACAGGGAAGGGGGGCATTCCACATTAGGTGTGGAGGCTCGCCAAAAAAACCCAGATTTAATTATGAGGAATATACAATTGGATTTCGGAAACCCCAGCCCCCAAATTCAACCCCAACCCCCTGCCCAATACAGGCCCGCCATTTATATGATTACATCTGGGGAGTCGGTTCCTAAAGAACCCTTGAAGACCGAGACAAAAGAAGCAATCCCCCCGAGCTCCAGGGAGTCCAAAACACACTTTAAAGAGGGGGTCAGGGAGCCAAGGGTCGGATTTTGGGGGGAAATCACACGGGAGATTTCGTATTTAGTGAATTATTTTATACCCAAATGGAAAGGGCCCCCTAGGGGAAAGGGGCCCGGAGTTGAGAAGGGGGAAAAACCCGGGGGAAAAGGAAGAGGGGAAGACTGCCCCACATAAAAACTCTCCAAAAAGCCAGGGTTTTACAATGTATGAGGGACAATCAAGGGGTCAAACCCCAAAGAAAAAGATATGTATTAAAATGTCCGTACGGGCGGGAAAAATTAAAAGGCTGACGTTCGACTATGGGCCCTCGAACAAGAGCGACCCCCTATAGGGGGAGGATCACCCGCTTGGGGATTATATGACCCAAAAGTATAAGAGCTCGCGAAGAGCCCAGTGGAAAAAGGGGGAGAAGAGGAAGAGGGTTTTGCTGGTTCATGAAGTGGTTAAGGCAGTGAATACAAGATATGGAACTTTAAAATAAATTCCGCGCAGATATGCTCATGGGCCTTCTCACGACATCCAAACCTACAGGGAAGCCTCTTTAAGTGCTTAAAAGATTGGGCCCCCGGGAAAGGTTCGCTAAGAAATTGGGTCCGGGGTGGACTCATCTTTGCAATGGAAAAAATATCCTTCTTCGGAAGAGTAGGGGAAGGGGGAGCCCAACATCCCAAACACTATCGTAGTGGTAGGTGAAAATGACATCTTTCTCCGGGTACTTATCGAAAAAACGGATATCTCTCAATTTTGGGGCCCTTGGAAGCTGACTTATTGGGGGTGATCAAGCAATTAAAACCAGCTCCACGGGTTAGAGCTTTCGGCGGGCCCAAAAGAGACATAATGGGAGAGGTGAGCTAGGGTGGAAATCGGCCCCAAAAAACTTTCCCCAAATCTTTCCAGGCCCTCGATATCCAGTTTTTTTTTAATTTTGCTTTGGGGACGACTTGGAAATGCTTTGGACCCACCCCCTTAGTCTCCACAAAGGGTCAAATTCATCACAAAGGGAGTAATCCCTGTCTGGGCGAGAGGATTCGCCATATACAAAAGATGCCATACCTTAGTTGGGGGGAAAAAGGTTAGAAGACCGGGGGTTGCAGATTTTCAATTAAGTAAAATGGTGACAGAAAGGAGGGCCATCATTTTAAAGGGGGGCAGCATGGGAGTTTGGATAGGGAAATTCCTAGGGCCCGTAAAAGAACGCAAACAAAAGGTGTAAAGGCAAAAAAAAGGGAGAAGCTGACCCCTGTGTGATCCCCCCTTTCCCCCAACAATTTTAAAAGGAAAAAACGTCATTCAAGGTTCGGAAAAATGAAAGAGGACGCAGCAGGGGAATAATCCCCGCAGTCAAACCAGATGGGCTTAAAAATTTTTTTTGTTATAAAATCGTAGGCTGGTTAGCTAAGAGTAGAAAAAGATTATTAAAACAAATTTTTTTGAGATCTTTATAAAGTTCATTACAGTATGTTTTTTTTTTTTTGCTTCTATTGCTTTTATTTTACTCAGATCTCCTACCCTGAAATCAGGGGGTATTTCGCGCAGGGTTTGAAAGTAAAAAGCTAATCGTTTCCAAGTGCTGGGTGGTTTTGAAGGTGATATTTTAGACTACGAATAAAACAAGAAAAAATTTGGGTAAAACGAAAAAGGGGAATTCGATCGAGAGCCTATGGAGAAAAAAATTAGGAAACTGGAAAACCTTGAGAACCTAAAAAAGGGACCAGTTGAGTGCCGAACAAAAACGTGAGTAAGGCTATTAAGGAAAATTTAGTGTGTTTGCCGGTCGTATGGGACATGAGGGGTAGGACCCGTCAATAGTGTTACAGGTTCCACAAGGGAGTGCAAACTAAAAAAAAAAAAAACTGAGAGTTTAGGCCCGAACCCCTTTGAAATCAAAAGGGGAAATCAAAAACTGTGAAGTTGGTTCTTGAAATATCCGACTACCCAGAGGGGTAGCAAATGTGTCCTGTCTGAAAAAGAAAGGGAAAGCGGTTTTGGTTTGACTTTGGGACTTAACCCAAACCACCAAAGGATAACTTCCCCCACCTCAATTAACGTTTGAGGACAATTTCGGGGAAAACCATCTCTTTCATTATGGCGGTTTCTCGGGATATAATCAATTAAAATGGGTGAGAAAGATAAAACTAAAACGACTTTTATACAACGTGGGGAACTTTGTTACAAAATCATGCCCCTTTGGTTAAAAAAAAGCAGGGGCAACGTATCAGAGAGCCAGGTCCCTACTTCCGAATGATGCATCTGAGGTTGAAGTATATGTCGCGACTGATAGCCAAACCCAAAAAAAAGGGGAAAAACCCTATGGTATCTGAGAAAATTGTTCAAACGATGAGAAAGTTCCCCGCTTAAATTAACCCGAAAATGCATTTTGGGGACAAAGGGAAAATTTTTGGGTTTTTCTAAACCAGGAGGGGATTAGAATGACCCCGACAAGGTGAAATTATATTAGAGTTATTCCCCATCCCATTAAAGAAGTAAGAAGCTTCTGGGAAAATTAAATTCATAGTAATTTATCTCAAGCTCACCAAAAAAATGCCGGCCACTATTCCCCTTTTTGAAAAAGAATGCCCCAAAAGAAATGGGACAAAGAATCGAAGGGCATTAGGACAATCAAAACCTTATAAACCCCCGGTTTGAAGTCCCAAAAAAGGAAGCCCCCCATTTTTTTACCCCCACTATACTCCCTGAAACCATGGGGGGTGGCTGGGGAGAAAGATGACGAGGGAGAGAGCGTTCCAATATTATCTGAGCAAGAAGTTCAAGATGGGGAACAGAGGTACTCAAGGGGGAGAAGAGGTGTTTTTGTTTAAATTTGGGTAGATCGACTAAGGCAATACACCTTTATTCATATTGAACTGCTAACAAGATATGATCCCCTTTAAAAACTTGGCAAAGAAACCCCTTGTAAAGGAGAACTTAAGTGGCAAAGTCCTAAAGAGTTTAACATCACTAGTAAATCAGAACTCGTGAAAAGGGGAAAACCCTTTGCCGGGGCTTGGGGAACCCCCTGTCGAGAAGATTCCCCAAAAATACAGGCCAATTTCCGGATGAGAATTATTGTCTGGAAGTAGGCGGTAGAAGACTTTGGACGAGGAACCGAAAATTTAAAATTGTTTTTTTGTTGGAGCGCCAAACGTAATGGTTGGGGGTTGGGGCAGTATTTATATCCCCCGGGCGCCTCAAATTTCCCCGCAGCGAGGCTTAATTTTATACCCCAAATTTTTGCAGAATTGAAAATGTATTTTTGGCCCAAAGGCTGCCCCAAAGGGGGAAACCGCGAAAAAAGGTATAGGGGATTTGTCGTCATTACTACAAAAAAAGGGGAAAATAAGCTAAAGCCCCCCAAATGGTACCATCATCAAAACTTGAAGAGCTAATTGAAAAATTCAAGGCAATCACTTTCAATACATCCCCAGAACCCGAATCAATTCGCAAAACCCTAGACACTAGATCCTGATCAGATAAAAGGGGAGCGAATTCCCAAAAATGAAAATGACCGAAAGTTGGCCCCCTATGTTTAACAATTGAAAGATAAAGATAAACCCCTGGGATCCGAAAATCAAGACCTTTCTCAAAAGGGAAATACCCGAAAGGCTAAAGAATGACCAAAGGCACTAGAAGGTTTTGAAGCCTTTTCCCATTAAGTGGGTCCCAAATTTACAAAAGTCATCTGATACCCCCTGTTTTGGGGGGTGGGACAAAGATGAAACATGCGAATGAGAAAGAAATACATGAAGGGGTATGTGGACCTCATATGAATGGTACAGTTGGGCCCCAAAAAAAGAGGTTGGTATTATGGTTTACTATGGAATTAGTTGATAAAATTGTCAAGTGTATTTGTATCAAGTCTATGCAACGGGTCAATGCTTCGCCCCAAAGAGTACATTTGTTTCACCCCCATGGCCATTCTCCATGTGGGGAAACGACATAATTGGCCCCATCACTCCCCCAGCTCAACGGCCACAGATTTTTATGGTAGCGTCGATTACTTCACTAAGTGGGTAAAAACTTCATATAACCCAAAGTCACAAAAGGGGTAATAGTCGTTTTAAAAAAGGGGGGCATAATAGCCCGATAGGGGTTCCCAAGTCCTCTCACCCCAATGGTACCCAAATTTAACAACAAATCGTGTAGGGTTTTTGTCAAAAAATTAATAAACCCGAAATTCAACTCCCTCCCACCCCAAATGATGGGGCAGTAGAAGAGTAAAAAAAAAATCAAGAAGATCTCGAGAAAATGCAAAAATTAAAAGTTGGCGAAAAGTTACCCTTGTTATGGTTACGGGCTTCAATAAGAACATCTACAGGGCTAGCCCATTTATTGGTTTGGACTGAAAACGTGTACCCGTTTAAGTTGAGAACCTCTTTAGATCTTTCAGAAATCAGTTTAACCGAATCGACTGGGTAAAGAAAAGGTGATCAGTGAATTGTTTTTGAAAGAAGCTTACCCCATTTGTATGGCCCGTGTTACCAAAAAAAGAATGGCCCCAGCATTTAATAAAAAGATGAACCCGGTACTTTAAAAAGGGGGGATCTGGGTTTAAGGAAGGGTTTCCCGAAAGTGCAAGACTCCCCCGGAAAATTCACCCAAAATTGAAGGTCCCTTGTGGTAAAAAAAAGGTTCTGTATGGGTGCTTGTATTGACTCAAATGGATGGTCCCGAATTTGGGGGACCCCATTAACACAGATGTGTAAAGATGTATACCCTTGGCAAAGGGAAATTTAAATTTTTTCCAATGTTTATGAAAGCAATGTTGATTTTAAATTTTGTTGAGTCAAATTTTTACTTTTTTTTAAGCAAAGTTATTATCCCCCGAAATGTCAACAATCATTCGCACCATAAAAAATTTCTTAAAACCCTTTCCCCCCATTTCACCAAAAGAAAGATAAAAACTAAAAAGATAATTTAATCTTAAATATGGTTTGGGAAAAAAATCCTATCTATTTTTTAGCATTAAACTGAGCGCGTTATTAGGTAACATACCGTCAAAAAAGCCCTTTCGCCAAAAAAAAAAAAGGGAACAATAAAATTTTTAACCCCTGCAAAATAAAAAGAAATGAAAAAGAGCGAAACCCCCGTACGAAGGTTCGGTTGTTTGGTTGCTATCCCGTAAAACTGGCAAGTTTTAAAAAAAATAACTTTATCATCACTCTTTAGTTTGGTGTAGAAAAGCAAAATTTAAAAAACAAAATGATCAGCCATAGTGGGGCATTTTTTTTTCTAAAATTCCCCTTATAGGGGAGTAACCAAAAAGGGGCACTTCCCTGATCCCTTCCCAAAGGGCAGTCTATAAGGACCTTTTAAAAATAATTTGGTTAGTCAGCCCCTGGGGGCACTTTCTTAAAAAATTGTTCTCTGGGTTTGCCATAGGGGGGACTTTTTTAGCAATTCAAATTCCGGGTTTGTAGCCCATAGGGGGGTTTCCCAAAAAAACCCTTTTTTCATGGTTTTCCCCTAGGGGGGCACTTTTTGAGACAATTCAATTTTCCCGGTTAGTGCCCCTAGGGGGGACTTTTTTAAAAATTTGTTTTGGTAGCATAGGGGGATTTTTGAGACTTCAATTTAGGTTAGTCAGCCCCTAGGGGGGCACTTTCCCAAAAACTTTTTCTCATGTTAGGCCCCTGGGGACTTTTTGGCAATTCAAAATTTCCCGGTTTTTTAGCCCTGGGGACACTTTCCCAAAAAACCCTTTTTCTCATGGTTAGCCCCTAGGGGGCCTTTTTGAGGGCAATTCAAATTTCCCGGTTTGCGCCCCTAGGGGGACTTTCCCAAAACTTTGTTCATGGTCAGCCCCTTGGGAGCACTTTTTGAGGCAAATTAATTCCAGGTTAGTCAGCCCCAGGGGGCCTTTTTAAAAATTTTTCTCATGGTCAGATGGGGGCACTTTTTGAGAAATTAATTCCAGGTTTGTCACCCATAGGGGGCTTTTCCAAAAATTTGTTCCATGATGCCCCTAAGGGGCATTTTTGAGACAATTAATTCAGGTTAGTCGCCCATAGGGGGCCTTTTCCCCAAAAAACCCTTTTTTAGGGTTTGCCCAAGGGGGGGCTTTTTTTGAAATTTAATTCCCGGTTAGTCAGCCCCCTAAGGGCACTTTCCTAAAATTTGTCTATGGTAGCCCTGGGGCACTTTTTGAGGAAATTAATTCCGGTTTGTCAAGCCCCTAGGGGGCCTTTCCTAAAAAAAAATTTTTTCATGGTCAGCCCCTAGGGGGATTTTTGAGGCAAAATTTAATTTCAAAAGGTTGTCGCCATAGGGGGCACTTCCTAAAAATTTTGTTTTATGGTTAGCCTATAGGGGGATTTTGAGACAACCCTCAAAAGTTAGTCAGCCATAGGGGGCACTTTCCCAAAAAAAAAAACTTTGTCCCCATGGTCAGCCATAGGGGGCACTTTTGAGGATTCAAATTAAAGGTTAGTCGCCCATGAGGGGCACTTTCCCAAACTCTCCCCATTGTGCTCTTCGGGCACTTTTCGGAAATGTTCTCAAAACAGTTGTGTCTAAAAAGACGTTTGTTGCAGGTAGCTAGTCATAAGGGGGTTCCGAGTAAATTTTCTTTCCCAAAGGGTTTAAGTTGATAAGACGCTTCTATCATCATTTCTCTAATTCCCACACAATGAGGAGGCATGTCCCCCCGCCAAGGAAATTTCCTTGAAATTTTTTGGAAAATTTCAAATCGTAGGGTTTTAGCTCTTTGGGGCATTTTCTCCCAAAATCATTTTAAAAGGGCCAAAAATGGTGTCTTTTTTTTGTTTTTTGTTTAAGTTTTTCAAAAATTTTCCCAAGAGGGGCAACTGTAAAAACCCCCCCTTTTTTTCCCTAGGGAAACGATAATTCTAAAAAAATCAATTTTTAAATTTTCCCAATTTTTTTTAAATTTTTTTTAATTTACGAAAAATAAAAAAAAATTCAAAAAATAAAAATAAATAGGGAAAACATCAATTTTTAAAAAGTTTCAGAAATAGAAAAATAAATAATAAACAATTTTTTCAAAATTTGGAATTTTCAAAAAAAACAAAAAAAAAAAAAAATCGCTTGATATATGCAATTTGCGAATTTGAAAAAAACAGGAAAATGGGTGCTAGCTGGTGGACCATGGGCTAAGGGCGGTGGGGTGCGAAGTCGGGGTTCGAATCGCGGGGGGAGTTTCCCCGTTTGCAATTTTTTCACTTATCCAAGATACGTGGGGAGCATCGATTGGTGGAGGAAAGCAACCCGGGCGGTGATCGTCGTTACTGGGTCCGAGTCGCCGGGGGGAAAGGAAAAAAATTTTATTTCGACCCTTTTGATTCGTTTTTTTTGCACAAATCAACGATTAAATAAATAAGATAAAATTATCTAATTGGAATCAAATCGCAACAAAACGAGAGATTGGGCAAAATCGGAGTTGGTTTTTTAAACCCAAAAAACGATCAGTTAAATCGGCCCATCTGGTTATCCAAAGGGGGTTTCCGACGCCCATAAAAGGGAGGAGTAAGGAAGCCAAAGGAGATAGATTGGAGAAAAATGAGGAAAGAGTGAAAATCGGGGAGCATGGAGGGACCAAAACGCGAAGCAGGCCCGGGTTGAACCCCCCAGGAGGTGCGGGAGCAAACCCCGCCACCATTTGGTTCGCAAATGAGAAGTAGGATTGACACCCCACCCCCGCAAAAGGCCCCGGAACGCCCTGAAAGGCCTTTCCCCCCGCCTGTCGATCGATACCCGACCCGATTCGACCCCGACCACTGACCGCGCACGACCGAGTCCCGATAAATTTTTGGGTTTTCCATATTTATTTTATTTATTTTTTTTATTCCCAATTTATTTTTATGTGTTTTTATTATTTTTTTATTTTTTTGCCTTTATTTGTTGATTTAGGTTTTTTTTTCAAAAAATGGAAAAAGTAAAAAAGGTTTTTTAGGATTTAATAATGTAAAATAAATAAAAAAAATATAGAAAATAATAAAAAAATTAGGAAAAAATAATAAAATTTTAGATGTCAAAAAAGGTAGATAAAATTCCCAAAAAAACCCAAAAAATACAAAAAATTCCCCAAAAAAAAGAAAATAAAAAAATTCCCAAAAAACACAAAAAACCCCAAATTTTAGAAATACAAAAAAAAAAAAAAAATAAAAAATCATAAAAAAATTCAAAAATTTTAAAGAATCAAAAAAATGGTTTTAGCACTTTGAAAAAAAACCTTTTTTCAAAAAAATTCAACATTTATGTTTTTTCCTAAAAACATTTTCAAAATAAAATAAAATTTGGGGTTTAAAGTTTTTTTTTGAAAAAATCCAAAAAAGGTAAAAATAAACTAAAGAGGTTTTATAAATTTACCAAAACCAACTTAAGGTTTTTAAAAAAGGAATACGTTGTTTGATCCCGGGTAGCAGGGCGTAGGCAAACCTTCGGGGAACCCCTAAAAAAATTTATGAAAATCATTTTCTTTAAATAAATTTAAAACTAATAAAAGTCAGAAAACAATGAAGCCATTTCAAATAAAATCAATTTCAGGAGATTAGGGGGTAACCCTAAAAGGGTTTTTAAAAGGGTTTGCCTCGGACTTAGAAACTTGGTTTTTCCTTTTCCCCTTTTCACAAAAAAGAAAAAGAGGAAAAAAGTGATAGTTTTCCCAAAATTTAAAATAATCTGCTCCTTTTTTTCTTCATTTAATTTTCCAACAAAAAATTGGGTGGCGACTAAAAATCAAACGAAATTCTAACTAAAATGAGGATCTACATTAGATGAGCATAGGGTCTGTTAGTGGATTAGGGAAAGGGGAATTTTAAAAATTAGACTCGACAGGTGGGTAATAGGTTTTTTCCTTAAAACCCGGGGGTTGTCAAATTTTGGATATCCAAGAAAAGTTTTAAGACCCTTATTGAAGGGGAAAAGTTTTTAATATAAGTCCGGTTGTTTGGGAGTGGAAGATTGCTAAATAGCGAGGTCAAAGCCTTTGGGAAACCCGGATTAAGAGCCCCAAAGTAAAAATTCTGAGTATGGTGGTGAAGTAGGCAAGCATCGGCCTAAGGATTTTCGTATCAATAATTTTACAGACAGGGAGAAAAGGGGGTTGAGTCCCCGATGTCCTTAACTGCGCCAAAAAATAGGTCCAGAATTGAGAAAAATTCCCCCCCCCCCCCCCCCCCCCCCCACCAAAAAAATTTTAAAAAACATATTTAGGGGTCAAAAGGAAAAAAAAAAAGCCTTAGAAGCTCAAAGGAGAAGACTAGAGAATAAAAGAATTAGAAGTATCATGATGGGAACTGTCGTTACGCACCGAAGAAAAGAAAACTAGGTTAGGAGGACTAATATTGTATCTTTCCTTTTTCGTGCTTTCAAAGTATCAAACTCCAAATTTTGAAATATCAATATTAATAAATTTCAGTATTATATCATTAATCAAATGCTGGTCCCTTTCTTTTGCATCTGTGCGAGCATCTTGTTTGCATATTTACTAAAAAATAATAACAATAAAGAAAAGAACAAACCCAAGAAAATTGAAGAGTTGCTAACAATAAGAGATCTTTTCAAGGTCCTAAAAGCTGCTTTTAAATTGTTAGCTTAACCCAAGGCTCATAGTCACTTACTTGAACATAAAGCCAAAGACCACTTTAACTTGCTCTTAACTTGAAACCCATACACTTCAAAAGGTCTCCTTATATATTGATTTAGCTTCGAAACACAAAACCTTCCAACTCTCTCAAATCCTAAGGGTTACACTTGAACTTTCTTTCCATCAGGAGTTATATAAAATAGACACAGAGACAATTAATTTTGGGGCACATTTTCAAAGTGACTATGATCAATTACCAACAAGGGAATAAAGAAGACTATCCTAACTAGCTTCCTAAGAGAGCCAAGTTAAGACTAATCACTTGACAGTGGCCCATAACTCCCAAAGACATCATGAGACATGGTGAATATGGGTAAACCTAGTAAAATGGAAGGATATCTCATTTGTTCGAGTGGTTTAGGATGACAAGAGGCAAACCACATCCCAAACACTAACCTTTAAACACTCAAGAGTTAAGTGTTATTAATGTGAGGTTTTGGACTCATTCCTTAAAGGAGGTCTATCTTGAATTTGATACGTTAATCAAAATAATGTTAGACATTCATTTTTGCTATCCTAACACAATAATCCTTTCCCAACCCCATCTATAGCTTATATAAAAAGAGAGAGAGAGAGAGAGAAAAGTTTCAAAATTTAACCATATCTTGAACTATCCTACACTGGGATAAAGACATCAATCAAGAAAAAAAAGGAATTAACTAAATAGTGCTTACCCTAATTATAACATTCAAGGATAATTTTTGCTGTGGATAATTATTTCTTTTGATGAAGAAAAGTTTACATTTTGAAAAAAAAAAAAAACACATGACATACAAGAGGTGATCACCATTAGGCTCCAAAAGAAAAGAAAAAAAGATGGAAAAAGAAAATGAATGAAAGAAAAAAAAAAAGAAAAGAAAAGAATGAGAAAATCCCAAGAATATAGTTAAATCTATACACAATAAAAAAGCCTAACAATACTTGAAAATACCAAGACCAAATACAAGAACCCAAACATTACAGCTCAAAAATATCCACCCTTCTTTGAAGACTTCTCCAAATCATTAAAAATAATTTATCTTATGTAAAAAATTGCTGGGGCAAGTATATTCTAGTTTTTTCTCAAAGTTTCTTGACTTATAAACCCAAGTTGAAATGATGATTCTTTCAAACTAGACTTTAACATTCGTACTTTTCTGAAACCAATAACCAAGAGCCTATATTGCATTATAAGTCTCAAAAAGGCCTAATAAATTGATTAAAGCGTATTACTTACAAAAAAGACCATAATTTTTTAAATATAAATCAAAAGTGACATATAAATCAAGAGATTGTAAGGAAGTCCTCTAAGATTAAACCAATTAAGAATGAGATATCTGTTTCCAAATGGAATGAGGAAATTTAAAGTAATTCCTCATTGGCGTTGTTTGGCCTAAATTTTAAATATCGATGCCCCCAAGAAGAAGATATGAGTCTTAATTGCAAGAAAACCCTCAAGAGGTGATTGATTAAGTTAAGACACCACTTTTTCAAGATTAAACCAAAACCCTCCAAGTAAAATGAGGCAAAAGAGTAAGTGATTATTGAGTAGTAGGGGAGGCTTACCATTTATTTGATTTTTTGGAACCCTGTCAAATTCTTTACTTACTAGCAATATTTAAATAAATAAATAAATAAATAAATTCTTTTAGATTTTGTTGAGAAGAAAGAGAAAATTTTCAAAGTTTGCTAGAAAATACATTAATACCTTGTCACTTTATTCTTAAGTTTAAAAGAGCAATTGTCTTGAAGATTTTTAGAAAAGCTTTAGTTATCATTTGTGCAAAAGTTTTAAGTCATCTTAACTCTTGACCATTATTGAAAAAAAAATTCTCCCTTAGGAATTCATTATCAGTTAGTTAGCCCATAATGGGGCACTTTCCTAAATTTTCTCCTTCATGGTTGCTAGTCTAGTGAGACACTTTCCTATTATAGATTAGTTAGCTCATAAGAGCACTTTTCTAAACAATCTCTCTCCTTCATGGTTGCTAGTTTAGTGAGACGCTTCCTATTATCGATTAGTTAGCTCATAAGAGCACTTTTATAAAATAATCAATTTTCTAAGGTCACTAGTCTAGTGAGATGCTTCCTATAATCAATTAGTTAGCTCATAAGAGCACTTCTCTAGATAATCACTTTTCTAGGTCACTAATTAGTGAGCTGCTTCCTAATCATCGATTAGTTAGCTATAAGAGCACTTTTCTAGATAATCACTTTTCTAAGGTCGCTAGTCTAGTAAGACGCTTCCTAATTATCGATTAGTCAGCTCATAAGAGCACTTTTCTAGATAATTTCTTTTTAAGGTAGCGAGTCTAAATGAAACACTTCCTATCATCGATTAGTCAGCTCATAAAAGCACTTTTCTAGATAATTTCTCTTATGATTGCAAGTCCAAAGAGACACTTCCATTGTCGAGTAGTTAGCCCACAATAGGGGCACTTACTTAAATATTCTCTTTCAGGTTTGCAAGTCCAAAGAGGACACTTCCTATTATCGATTAGTTAGCTTACAATGGGGCACTTTCCCAATATACTATCTTAAAGTCAGCCCACAATGGGGCACTTTCCATATACAATAACCTAAAGTCGGCCCACAATTGGGCACTTTCCTAGCTATCCTCTCTTAGGGTTAGCCTGTAGGGGCACTCTCTAGAAATTTCCTTCTTTAGGGTTGTTAGTCCCATAAGACACTTCCATTATCGATTAGTCAGCTCTTAAGAGCACTTTTTAAAAACTTTTCTTCTTTAAGGTATTAGACCTTAAGACACTTCTTAATATTGATTAGTCAACTCGTAAAAGCATTTTTCTAAAAACTTTCCTTCTTTAAGGTTGTTAGTCCTATAAGAAATTCCTATATTAATTAGTCAACTCATGAGAGCACTCTTCTAAAAAATTTCTTCTCCAACAGTCGCTAGTCTAGCAAGACGCTTTCTATTGTCAGGTGACCAGCTCATAGAGCGCTTCCATAAACAATCTCTTCTTTATGGTCGTTTAGTCCTGTAGACGCTTCCTATTATTAGCTATTTTACTCACAATAACAATCTCTTAGATATTTCTATCATCGATTAGTTAGCCCATAAAACACTTTTCCTTATATTATAACTTACTCTAAGTTGTTTAGGTGTTTAAGTTCACTCCCAAGCAATATTAATCATCACAAAGCAGTCATGGGATTATTAGCTCATTGAGCATTTTCCTATAGAACCAGGTTCAAATGACAGCCAATCATGGTGTTATCCACTCAGTCTAATTGGCAAAAATAATGTCTTATCTATCTTTAATCACAAATAGTGATCAATTCTACAATTTTCCATTTTTTAATTTTTCTTCAATTTAGCAAAAATATTGAAAAAAATAAGATAAATAGAAAAACATCCAATTTTGGAAGATAATGGTAGAAATAATAATAAAAGAGGTTAAATAATTTTTACAAATTTTTAGAATTTCAAAATAATATAAAATTAATAAAATCACCACACTTATGTATAATATGCATGTAAAATAATCTGAGAATTGGGTTAGCCTAGTTGGTCCGGGCTTCGACCTTATGTGTAGATGTGCAGGGGGGGGAAGACAATTCGCGTTTTGCAATTTTTTCTCTTTGCCCAGGATATGTGTCAGCTTGTGATTGGATGGAGGGAGCGCATGTGCCGAGCGCATGATCATCTTTAACCTCTATCTGAATCGATCATCGGCTACTGGAAAAAATGAAATCCAGCTGTTTTGATACGATTTTTTGCACAAATCTTTAACAAAATAAGATAAACATCATCCAATTAATACAAATCGTAACAAAATCAAAGATTGACGTGAAATCTAGAGCAAATCGAAGATGGGTTTTAAGTGTAGATACGATTCAAGCCTATTGAAGGGAAATTCGAGCTTGTCCAGCTCGATTTCTAGTGCTTATAAATAGAGCATGATGGGGGGAAGCTAGATCACAAATCAAAAGTGAGAAAAGAGTGAAAAATCAGATATTTCGAAACTTGTCGGAGTTTCCTCTAGCCATGATCGTCGACTAAGCTATGAACCATCACCTGAAGAAGTTTTTGAAGAAATCCACCACCACAGTTGGATTACCTACCCTTGGAAAGCTTAGAAGCAGCCTCAAGCACCTTTGAAAGCCACCGGAACGCTGCCGACAAGGATCCTCCGACCGTTGTGACCCGATCGACTCGATTGATCTGCATCCAAGTTAGTTGATTTTTTATTATTTTATTTACTGTATTTATTTAGCTATTATTTTATTTATTTATTAAAAATAAAGATTTTTTAAAAATATATATAATAAAAAATTTAGGAATAAATAAAAGGTAGATTATAATATGAATTAAAAATTAATAAAAAATAATGAATTGTTTTATCACTTAGATTTTTTTTTTCAAAATAAATTCAAAATTGATTTTTCTTAAATCATAATTTAAAAAAAATAATTAAAGCTTAGGCTTATAATTTTTAGAAATTTTCAAAATGATAACAAATGTAAACTCGATATGTTTCATAATTAAAATTAATCAATCCACTAAAGTTTGATGAAAAGCGAACTACAGCTTGTTTGATCCCGAAAGCGGGTACATAAGCACCCTTATGGGGGTAACTCTAAAAAGAATAAAAAAAATCATTATTAGTATCATTTTTAAATCTTCTTTTTTATAAAGGAAAAAATATATATAAAAAAGATATCAGAACATGACACAGATTTTAGAAGGATAAGGTTATAACTTTAGAGTTTTAATATGATAGCTCCCCAAGTCGAGAATCTTTGGTTTTTCTTTCTTTTTTTTCATTATAAAAATAAAAAGAGGAGATTTCGTCGACTAGTTGTCTAAATTAGAATTAATCCACTCAGTTAGTTCTGATTCAATAATTTTTCTTAACTTCAGTTGGGTGGCGACTCTAAATAAATAATAAGATTCCTATTTCAAGACGAGGATTTATATTGGATGAGTATAGGATCTAATATGAATCGAATTAGGAACATAATGAAAAATATAAAAATTAGACTCAACAACCCCTATGTAAATAAGATTTGAAATTGTGAAACCTAAGATTTATCCTATTTTATTGGTTGGTAGGGGATATCGATTCTCTACGATCATGGTTGACCGTAGGATACGGGATCCATAGTTATAGTTTATTATCTAATTATATGTACTATAATTAGTCGTAAATGTAATTAAATACTTTGAGTTTTACGATCTTTGGCTCATAAGATAATTATCATGTAACAGGTGTACATGTGCCATGATGATTTTAATGGAAACTTCTAGGCCCCTTTCAGGGGTGTGACAGTTTCAATATTCTAAATCTCATCACTAACAACAGAAAGCCAAATCATAGAGAAGCATCTACATTTTATCTTTTATGTTATATTGCTGAAAATCATATGAACATTGTATTAATAAATACTTATGTAATAACATTTTCAAATTTTAAATTAAAAAAAACAATTATAAAAGTTCTTTTTTATGTTTTTTATCAAATTTCATAACTTAAATATGTTACAAACAATTGGAATAAATATTTAACTTTTAATTTTACAAACTATTTCATATTTTTTAAACATCTTTCTTAACAGTCCAACATATTTTTTAGCATTTTTATCAATAATTTTACATGTATTTATTTCTATACATGCAATGCAAATGCATCATCTACTAGTATTGTATAAAACTATTGTGTAGAATATGTTTCAAACTATTGATTTACTATTTAAGAATAATTATTCAATTTGTATGGGAAAAGTTTTAGTAGAAAAAATTTATAGGTTAATATCGCAATTAAAATATAAACTTTAACTAATTTTACAATCAAGAGCTAAACTTAAAAAGTGTTAATTTACCACCTAATCAAAATTTTCAATATCATCTATACTACCTCGCTAACTCCGTTAAACACGTTAACACAATTAACCTATAGGAGAATGACACATGTCACAAAGATATATGTAACTTATAAATTTCAGGTAATCTTATTTTAACATTATTATTGTTATTAGTATTATTATTATTATTAATCTTATTTATTACTAATTATTAATATTATTTAAGCAATTGGAAAATGAAAGCCCAATTAAAAACATTAAAAAGCCTATGGTCCAACACAAATCAAACCCACACTCATCCTCATAACCTTTACCGGTAACCAAAGGAATTCTCATACATGGGCCATTCCAACTACACAATATATACACGCCAATTGTTGTGAATTTGACAATGTGGGACAATGGGTTTTGTAATGTATTGCTACTTTTTTGCTATATGTTTTTTCTTTTTTCTTCACCAAAAACTAACGAAGCCCTCCCTTCTTCATAATATTACAATGCCCAATGGAGAGAAAGTAGATTCATTTGTATCCAGTTAAAATGTAAATAAAACCAATAAATAGGAAAATTTGTATATATTAGAATGTTTAATTATAAAGTTTATGTATCAAAATAGGAAAACTAACTTGACGTAACTCAAATGAAAATCATTTGTACTTTGTCTTCTCTAATGCATTGACAACAATGATGAGAAAAGCCCATGGACAATAATAAAAAGCAAGTTCATGTTGTGCTTTGTTTTTCATTGCCATAATAGGGAGTGCTCTAAGGTTGCAATTATAGAAAAAGAACAAAGAAAAGGAGAATGAGGAGGTTTGGGTCATTGGCAACTTGAAATCATTGTTACAATCTTACATCATATTTCTCTTTCATGTTTTCTTTTACTAAATTTTGTAAGTAAAGTCTAGTATGTATAATGAAACAAAAAAATAAATCCACCAAGTGTATAAGTGGAAAGATCCTTATTTTCATCATGTTCTACTTGACATATGCCACGTTTATTTTTCAAAAATACATCCCATCTTGTATGTATACAACATGGACTAGGCATCGTCCAAACGATTGCCAAATTCAAATAACATTATCCCTCTCCATTTGGCTATAAAGCCTTCAATCTCATTCTGAGGCTAGACAAAGAGATAACGAGAGAATGATTAGATGTTTATATATATATATATATATATATATATATATATATATATGTATATGTTGTGAAAGTAAAGTCAAGGAACTTCTCATCCTTTATATCATTCTCCATGATACTTTTCTCGGTTAAATGGTAATGCACTCCATCTTTCTCTATTTGGGAAATCAATCTTACATTCAATGCAAAATTAGGTACAAAAGATGTGTATAGTTCCACATTGCTTATTTCTCATGTTAAAACCAAATACATAATGTGCAGATGGACAGGCTCATGTACGAGAGTTCCTTGGTTAATGGTAAAGTTTATGGGGGGTAAGTGTGGGTTTTTAAAGTTTGTTGAACTATAGGCTTTTATGTTTTAACTAGGTTTACAAACATGTGTAATCTCATATAGGTTAATTAGTGCTAACATCGAAAAGTTTGATTACATAATAAATTGACACTTTTAAAGTTTAGGTGCTTAATTGTAAAAATGGTGAAAGTTCAAGTACCAAATATGACACTAAATCAAAATTTTTTACTTAAGTAAATTTAAGGTTTTTTTTTTTTAAAAAAAAGTCTTAGATGATTCAAGGATCAAACACACAAACACAAGAAATCAACGATTTTAAGAACTACCCTTAGTTGAGCCGATCTCGTAATTTTTGAACCGTGAACTACCGATTTTTGTTCAATTTTCAAGATAAATCTAACACGGGCCAAAGTCTAGGATCATTATACCGCCATTACCACCACTTGCATAGCCTTTGTCACCATCATTACTACCTTAAAAATCTCATATACTACCATAACCACCACTACCATTATATTATGTTACAACTAATACCATCACGACTTTACCACTAACACTATCATAGTAGCTACATCACTGCACTACTAACACTTTCATCACACTGCACCATCATCGTCACTGCCACCCTCATATATCCACCATTACCCTCATTTAACCATCATCTTGTCACCACCGTTGCCACTCTTAAGAGATAATAAATGTTACTATCACAACAATAGCATTAGTTAATGGCAGAAAGATAACAACGGTAATGGTATTATAGTGGTGGTGGCAACAATAGTGGTGTGATAGTGACTAGTTGGGAAAATGTAGTTGAAATGAATAAATGACACCATGAACAATGTAACTATTACAATTGTTGTTTTAGTACAGTTTTTTTTGCACAACAAACAATACACAACATAGAACAAAATCTTGTTTTGTACCCAGCATGCAAAACATTACACAAGAAATTTACTACATGATTCATCTTGTGTTGCACACCCTATTTTAAGCTATATTGGAAACTAAACATTACCTATACGGATATAATAGCATAAATTCCTCAGTTTAGAGAAAAATGAAATTGAATTATAATTCAAATATGCTTTATAGCATCCCAAAACTAAGGATGTTATAACCCGCTACATGTCGTTATTAAATAATGACATGCAAGGGTTCAAAACTTATCTAAACATAACCCTAATACTAACATTCCCCAATGCTTTACATAATTGAATGACTCATAGAGTCCCACTCTATATAACTAAATCACAAACAAACATAAACATGTTATTGGAGTCCATATCGGCTATTACAATAATTTAGAACACCAATGTAAGTAATTGATTAAACTAACATAACTTAACATGACTAACACATAGGATTCTAATATCAAATACAATTAAACAACTAAACATCACATCAAGCTAGCAAAATCCACATAGCCTACTCTTTGTAATAACATACTTCACATCATCTCTTATATCATAATACAAGTTATAACTCAGTTTTTTTTAATACAGTCAACATTAGTAGCAGTACCTATTATGAAGGGCAATGATTTGTGGAACACGATCACTAAAAGCGAATTTTGGAAGATAATGTATTTGAGCATATGATTATATTATAATTTTGGCTCTTATGATAAATTCTACGCTATACTTAAATTCTCATATCGTGTGAAATATTGTATAAAAAATTCAAATATATATTATTTAAGTTTATTTTGCAAGTAAAGCAAGATACCATCTAGTTTGTCAAGTAAGGGCTTTAAAATTTTGCTAATCAAACTATTTTTTTTATTTGGTAAATTGGCAAAGTTAAAAACATGAGTTAAATTCATGGATTTAATACTTAAAATTAGAGCTAGAGTTTTACAACTATAATGTTAATTTTGGTATGAATGAATGGTTTGGAATTAAATCTCAATTCTCCCTCTGAAGTTAAGAAATCAAAATCCTTGTAAAACACACATAAATTTAAATTTATAGAAATAATTGTTTATGAAATGAATCATGTAAAATTTCGAGAAAAACAATAAAATAAATTAAAATCATAAGTTTAGGATAGTTAAATAAATTTTTGAGTGAATATTTACGTTCATAATAATTTATTTAGTTTTAATTATAAAATTTTATTTTTAAAACACTAAAATTATTAAACTTATATAAATTACTAGACGTAGCTAATGGACTCACAACAAAAAAAAATCAAAAAGTTATCCCTATGTATATGTTAAATCGACTTAGTCTTCCAAAATACACCTCACACCAATCCCTAAGCCAACAAGAGAGAGGGAGAAAAGATAAGAACAAAGATAGGAAAAAAAAATTCAGGAAGTAAAAAATGAGAAAGCGTCACACTGGCTTTTCCATCTACTCCTCTCTCCTCTTTCTCGATCAAGAAAGCAAGGTAAACGAAACAGGGAGAGACAGAGAGAGAAGAGACCGAATAGAAAAGATGAGCTTTCAAGACATACAGCGTGGGGCTCGACCTTTGCCCTCACGATCGCAGTCTCCATCACAGGCAGTAGTCGCTGGAATCTTCTAGACTTACACCGCCATCGCTGGTTTCCATCGTCTCGTCAATGTTCTCGGCACTGCGAAGGACACTCTTGACCATCGCTAGGAACTGCATAATGCGAGGCAGAGCATATTGGAGTTAGTCAAAGAGACTTTTGCTAAGCTCAAGAACTTAAGTGAGTGGGATCATGACTCATCTGTCTAAATAAGAAGATTAGAGAAAGAGGAGACCGCACAGAGTGAAGTGCCCCTAACTTCATGTTCACTGGCAACTTGATTTTTCCCCCAAATCATGTTAAATCGTAAATACGAATTCCTACCAAATCACAATTTTCTCACACTCATAATCAAAGCAATGGAGGTTGTCATGATGGCAGGGGGTGGGTTTTTTAAACGCGAAGCAAAAAAAA
>JBBMOL010001243.1:0-44595 GCA_037954665.1 Laguncularia racemosa
CCGGCGGCCGAATGGGCCGTTTTAAGGGCCCGGGCGGCTTTAATTTGCTTTTAAGGCCAGTTTAATATAGCCGGCTCAAAGCCTGTGGCCTTGTAATGTAGGCCGCCCAAGGCCGGCAGCCTTTATTGCAATCCTCCGCTCGCTTCTCTTCAATTTTGTGAAAAACTCCTCCAATTAAATTGTAATTTACTTTTGGGTCCTCAAAACCTGTATTTTCACAATAAACACCATTAAGTATCATTTCTTTATATTTTCTTATAATATTGAAATAAATTTAATGTGATCTTATCACTTAGCCCACAAGGTCTTCCAGAAGTAGCTCAAGAACTTAGCATCTCTATCCGATACGATTGTTCTAGGCATACCATGTAATCTCACAACTTCCCTAAAAGAACAAATTGGCAATATTGCAATCATCATCTGTTTTGCGACAAGGAATGAAATGTGCCATCTTAGAGAATCTATCCACAACTACAAAAATAGAATCTTGACCATGTCTAGACCTAGGTAATCCTAACATAAAATCCATGGAAATATCTACCCAAGGCTCATGAGGAATGATACTAGACCCATGTAACCCATCTAATAAGTCATCTAAGCGAGGAATGGGATGACGATACTTTACCGTGATGTTGTTGATGGCGCGGCAGTCAACACACATTCTCCATGTCCCATCTTTCTTAGGCACTGCACATGGACTCATGCTTTCTCTCACATACCCCTTCTCCATTAATTCATCGACCTGCCTTTGGAGTTCCTTTGTCTCCTCCGGATTGCTCCTATAAGCTGGCTTGTTTGGAATCGATGCTCCGGGTACTAGGTCAATCTAGTGCTCAATACCACGAATAGGTGGTAATCCCTTTGGAATCTCCTCAGGGAAGACATCTTCAAAGTCCTACACAATAAACACGACCACACTAGGCAAAGAGTTAGATAGTTCGTTAGTATTCAGACATGTTTCCTTAAAAACCAGCAACAACATAGGTTGCTTCATTACTAACTCTCTCCTCACTACACTCGCTCTTGCCACACAACTCTCCCTTTGCAAGGCTGCACTCTCCTTTTCACTCACCACCAAAGTTGATCCCCCTTCAACTTGGTCTCTCACACTCTTTCCAGCCTTCCTCTCTTTTTCCTTTTGAGATTGACTTTTGTATTCCTTTTCTCTCTCACTGTCTTTTGCTCTCTCACTCTCCCTCTGTTTTTCACTCACCTTATGTTTTGCAAAAGACTGTTGTAGCTGCAACTGATCCTCATACACCTGTTTAGGTGTTAAAGGTTTAAGATTAAAGTTTTTCCCCTTATGAACAAGCGTATACTTGTTAGAAAAGCCATCATGAACAACCTTCCTATCAAATTGCCATGGTCTCCCGAACAACACATGATACGCTTGCATTGGCACTACATCACATAACACCTCATCTTCATACCTACCAATGCGAAAACCAATCAAGGCTTGCTTACTCACCTTAGTCTCACCACTATCATTCAACCACTGCAATTTATATGGACTAGGGTGTTTAATAGTCTTGTGTCCTAACCTCTCGACAATAAAATTACTCGCCACATTGGTGCAACTTCCTCCATCAATGATCAAACTGCAAATATGATCTCCTAGATAACATCTAGTATGAAATATATTCTCTCTTTGCACCTCCTCTTCTTCCTTCACCTGCACATTCAAAGCTCGCTTCACTACTGCCACTAACCTCCCTATTGCAGGCTCCTCCTCATCACTAGCATCCTCTAATGGAGGCATATCATCTTCCTCACTATCCCCCTCAGTCTCATACTCACCATCATCACGCAAAATCATAACACGCCTATTTGGACATTGACTAGCAATATGGCCTCTACCTTGGCATTTAAAACATCTAATGTCACGATTTCTAGAAGTAGAAGAATCAAGGTTACCTTGGTTACCAGGAGTAGAACCCGCTTGCCTCAGCTCTCCTTTTGGTTTGGTGGGTAAAGGCTTTTCTTCCTTCTTCCATTGGTTAGTCTTCTAGGTGGATGAACCAGTACCTTGTTGAAACCATGCATTACTACTACCTTTCCACCTGTGTTGGTTCTCAACCTTTATAGCCATATGAACCATATCCTCCAATCCTAAATAATGCTGCAATTCAACAACATTTTGAATTTCTCTATTCAATCCCGCTAGAAACGTAGCCATGGTAGCCTCTCTATCCTCCTCTACATTTGCCTTGATCATCGTAACTTCCATCTCCTTGAAATACTCATCCACACTTCGGCTTCCCTGCTTAAGAGTTTGCAATTTGTTGTGCAATTCACGATAGTAATACGCAGGCATAAACCGCTTCTTCATCACCCTTTTCATCTGTGGTTCGCCATTCCTTCTTCTATTCAACATTAATTGATCCCACCACACTATGGCATAATCCGAAAATTCAATGGCAGCAAGTTTCACTTTCTTTCTCCCACTATAGTTATGACAATCAAACACCATCTCTACCTTCTTCTCCCACTCTAAGTACGCCTCGGGATCATTCTTCCCTTGAAAAGGAGGAATCTTCATCTTTATACTACTTAATTGATTATCCTCTTTATTCCTATCTCCTCTCTCTTCCCAATCCCTAGTTTCTCTATTCCTACCACTATATCCTCTATATCTCCCGACAGAAGGCTCATCAAAGTCATCACCCGGCATTTCATCTCCACCCCTTTGTACTCTCCTAGAGTGACTCTCCCTCTTACGCCCTTGGAAGGCGTTTGTGGATTGCTCTAGTCTTTGCTCTACTGTCTCATGAATTTGTTCCATTCCCTCCTAAAACATTCTCTTCATCTCACCCCTCAATGCCTCAATCATTAACCTAGCATCAAACCTTCCCCTCTCACTTTCAGGAGAATGTTGCCTTGACATAGTCCCTATAGAAAAAGATTAGTACTAACACAAATATATATATATGATTAAACCTCACGATACACTCCCTTACGTGTTTCGCTCAAATGATGATAACACATAGTCACTCGTGTATTCTCACAAACAATGATGATATCAACTCACCAATTCCTCTTCTCAATTCTCTTGGAACTAACCTAAACTACACCAATTTCCTTCCATAGAATTCAAAACAACTCTAGGGTTCGTAAATTTCCTCTTTTTCTTTTCGAATTTTTTTTTTGTTAACAAAATTGAATAGTAGGTACTACACTTTCAATAGACAATTAACACTATGAAATTGAATATATGAACAATTGATATGAACGATTGGAGTTAGGGTTTTGATGTTACCTTCCTCAAACCGAACTGATGTTTTAATAAACCTAGGCTCTGATACCAAACTGATACAAATCGATTAGCTCTGATACCAAACCGATACGAAATCAGTTTGATCGAATTCCTAATTGATATGAACCACGCTAACATGTGACGAAACCCAATACCAATACGTTCGAAATTCATTACCTAAGATGCCAAACACCCTCAAGTGGAAACCGCGACCCGTTGTTTATAAGCGAGACAAGAACCTTGGTATAATATGAAGACACCACAATCGGGATAAAAGACCGATTGATAAGTTGGGATGAATGCCACGGAAAATAAAATCCGATAAGTTCTAGGTTAGTTCTTTAAAGAACCAAGAGAGGAATTCTCTCAAAAGTGTTTTTCAAACTTTAATGTTGTATGTTCTATATTCTAAATGTTCTAAACCCTAGGAGCTTTATATTAGGGTTTACAATTCGTAACAATAAAAGCCCAAAAAGACATCACTTCAATAAGTGCGTCAAAATAACAAAACAAGACGTAAAGGCCGGCGTCGGAGAGATACACGACCGTGTACTTTAGCCGTGTATAATTCTGTAGAACTTCTTGACAATATACACGACCGTGTACTTCTAGTCGTATATCTTTCTGTTGAAATTCTTGACACCATACACAGCCGTGCCTTTTAACCGTGTATACGACCGTGTATGATTCTGTGTAACCTCCAGACTCTTACACGACCGTGCCTTGTAAAGACACGCCCTCTTCACCCCGTATCCAGTATGACTTGTACAAGAGCAAGGGCATTCCCATGGTTGTTCCAATCCATTCCAGCTTCATGATTGCTCCAATCCTTTCCAACTTCATGGACATCCTTTATCAACCCGTTAAGTGCTTCCTTGAATCGTTTCACTCGATTTCTTGTGATTGGTCCAAGTGGCACTTCAAGAGGATCCACATTCCATCTTCTGGCTTGGCTCCCATCATGGCTCTCATCAGAACCCTAGCCATATTGAGGGAGAATTTCTATTGGAAGGGTATGATAAAGGATGTCTATAGGGTACTAGAAAGGTGTGGTATTTGTAAGAGAGTTAAAGGGAAGAAAGGTGCATAGGGTAAATATATGCCTTTACCTATACCATATAAACCTTGGATTGACATCTGTATGGATTTTGTGTTGGGATTACCTATAACACAAAGGGGGAAAGACTCTGTTATGGTGGTTATTGATCGATTTAACAAAATGTCACACTTTGTGCCATGTCACAAAATAGATGATGCTCTTTTTATTGCTAACCTTTTTGTGTAGGAAATTATCAAATTACATGGAGTTCCACACAGCATAGTGTCAAATAGAGATACGAAGTTCCTTAGTTTCTTTTGGAAGACATTATGGAGAAGACTAGGTACTAAACTTATGTACAGTACCTCTTGCCACCCGCAGACAGACGGACAAACAGAGGTTGTCAATCGCACGCTTGGGAATCTACTCAGAGCAACAGTTGGCAAGAATCTTATTGATTGGGACTTGTGTCTTCTTATTGTTGAGTCCGCTTACAATAGGTCTACTCATACTTCAGCCAGTAAGTCTCCCTTTGAAGTTGTTTATGGCTATAACCCTTTTATTCCATTAGATTTTATAAAAGAACCAATGACAAAGGAAGAGAGTCTTAGTGGAGTTGACTAAGCCAGATAAATTCAGCACATCCATGATAGGACAACTGAACACCTTTAGAAGACCTAGGAACAGTAAAGAATCCAGGGAAACGAATACAAGAAAGTTCATCTTTATCATCCAGGTGACTTACTCTGGATTAATCTTAGCAGGGATAGATTTCCACACAAGAAGTCATAGAAGCTGTCTCCCAGGTCAAACAGACCATTAAGGGTTTTAAAGCCTATCAACGATAATGCCTATCGTATAAAGTTACTAAGAGAGTATAGAGTATTAGTGACCTTTAATGTTTCAAATCTATCACCATACTTATCAGATGACATGCATGAAGACCTATCAGATTTGAGGGAAAATCTTCCAAAAGCCTGAGGAGATGATAGGAATCAGCCTCCCACAGGCCCTATCACTAGGGCTCGAGCTAAGGGTCTCCATAATTTAGTTTTGAGAATCTTGCTTGAGGAACCTCATCTTGAGAAAACTAATCTATTTTCTACATCTCTACATTATGATTATAATGCATTTCAATAGGCTCACTCATTAGTCCTACAGGATATCAAATCACCTATACTTTTGAGTAAGTCAAGATTCTCAACGGGGCCTAATTCAAAAGTTTCTTGAAGACCAGCATCATGAAGATTCATTTCTTTATATATTTCTCCTTTATATGGACTATTTTATGTTGTATTTTTCTTTTGGGACACTTTCACTTTATTGTAATTTCCATTTAGGGCCAGCCACCTTAAAAGTGGCAAACTTGTAATTTATGACCATTTTCAAACCCTAGGAGTAGCAAGTATAAATACTTGCTTATAGTAGGGTTTGAGGAGGCCATTTTTCATATTATACACTTCACATTTTCATGAGAGGGCTTAGGGTTTCCCTAGTTCCAATTCTCTTATCAATTTCAATTTCCAAGAGTTGAAATTGTGGGGTATGCAACAAAGAGTAATTGTGAGTAGTATCAATTCCTTCTTTGTTGTGTTTCCATTTCATCACTAGTGAGTCATATCTAGGGTTGATTTGGACTTTTCTTGGACATAATTTTGATTACAATTTGTGATCAATTATTTTGTTAAAGATTGATTGTTTTTAGTACTTGATATCAACATCTTCTTATGTGACGTGAATTGGAATTGTAGAAGAAGTTGGAGTCACAGTTTTGATCAATCCCTCTTGATTTCATTCACGTGGATTTCACTTATTATTGTTGTTATATGGTGAAGATTACATATATGGATTGTAATTGCATCATTTGACCTTTGGAAGTTCATCAAAATTCAACCAGAGTTACATAATTTATTGATTCCATTAGACCGGTTTTGTATGTGAGTTGGGGTTTGTTTTTTCGATTCATTTGATTGTGCTTGGACTTGGTTTTGAGCACATCAACTTCTAAACTTCCTTCTTTTTTTTTTTTCAGAAATAATTACTCCCAAAGTTCTCAATTCCAATAGTTGCGAAAAGGAATCACCAAGTTACAAGTATCCTCTACTCCTTTACTCAGAATTGCATAACTTACATTAATAGCAAAAGAAAGAGCATACTAAACCTACTAGAGATCTTAATTCACTCTCAATTCTCGAAATAACTGCTTTGACAACAAGTAATTCTCATCACTTGGATTTCAACTTGTAATTCTAGTAGAGTATTTATAAAACAAGATAAGAAAGTAAACATTTGCAAAATTCCCAAGAATTTTCAGCACAGTAAGTAATATAACAAAATCTCAACAATTCTTGATTGTTTGTAATTATCTTAAGTGGGGAAACTTTATAATTTTGATTCATTAACACTTATATTTCATGTTTCTTATCTCAGTTTCCTCCCCCCACACTTAGATTTAGACATTGTCCCCGATGTCTATATTGAACTACACAAAAGGGAAGAAAATGGAAATAAAAGAGAAGAAGAAACGAGACTTCCCTAGATTAATATCAGAATCGCACATTTAGCATCCACTTTTGCAAAAGAACTCAAATCAATATCATTCATGCGCACAGGACCATGAGTTCTTGAAAAGAACTCCAAATATTTATCCTCCCCAATCTTGTCATGCATCTAAAGTCATGTACTTCATCAATTTAACAAAATCTCTCAAATGAAAAACCAAAGAAAAGAAAAAAAAAATAAAAGCATAAAGAAAGAACAATAAAAGCATCCAAAAAGAACAATAACAACATCCATCCCTATTTTAATGCAAAGTCTTGACAAAAAGAAAACATAAAATCCTACAGAAGGGATTCAAAGAGTTAACACCCAAAAATCATCCTTCAATCTTCATCCTCATTGTTCAACTCATCTCGATGTTGAGAGGAAGAACATGGAACTTGTGTTTGTGCATTGACCCAGACGTCTTCATCGCTTGAACAATTGTAAGATGCAAAGTCTATATCAAACGTGTCACCCAACTTAGTGAAACAATTTTGAATAAATCTTTTTAATCTGCTTTGTTTTTTTTTTTAAATTCTGTCTTGTTGCTCCTTCAATCCCTGAACTTGGGTCTTTAATTCCCCTATAGTTTTCTGGACTTCATCATCTTGAGTCCTTTCCTTTGGGGCAGCTCTTTCTTCTTCACCTTCCCTAGCCTCAGCTTGCTGGTTAGGGTCATACCTCTCAATTTCATCCATCTCATCATCGGAGTCTTCCTCATTGTGTTGAGGTTTATGCCCCCACCCAATAATGGGTGCAGCTGATAGTCGAATAGTCATTCCAATACAATCATCGGGTTTGCGTGCATGGAATAGCTCTAAATTTTTCAGAATCCGAGTAATCCAGGCACCTACAAAGATTCCCCTATTCCCTACTTTTGCTTGTCGGAGTAAACAAAATGTAGCAAACACCCCGACAATGATAGGAGTCCCAGTTTTCATACTCCATAGCTGGAGCACATCCCGGGCATTGACCACTCCTTTCGAATTAGTATGGCCCATAGTGGAACAAGCAAAGATGTAATGAAGCACCCGAAAGGATAGCCGCCTAAAGGTGAAACCTTTTGTAGAAAAAGAAGTGTAGATGCCCAATCCCAATTGTGGCCAATAATCTCTTGCCCGAAAATTATAGGGAAATCCCAAGGGTAATTGATGGCAGGCTGAAGAGCGAAGGAATGCAGATTCATAGATATCCATGACTTCAATAAAATCCATCATTGAATACCTTCGGTATTGACCCATCGCAAGGAACTCAACTTCTTTATCTATCCCAGCACTTATGGGCTCTTTGATGGTGAAGGTAGCAATAAAGGTGAGTGTCAGGTCCAAATAGATTTTGTCCTTGATAGAAAACAATCTCACCCAAGCAGGGTCATGCAGAAGACCCGCAACTTCTTGACGAATGCCAAACCGCCCCATAACATCCCCATCAAGAGCCACATTTGGTCTAACGATTTTGGTGCTCTTGTAGTTATGGTAGATCGGCCGATACTTGGCCCTTATATTTACAGGATAGTAGATCGCCCCCTACTACTACTGGCCTCATCATTATGGCGCCTCTTTTGAGCAATAGTCTTTATCCGAGGCATTTGGAGACACAAGAACAAAAGAACAAAACCAGATTATACCTTCTCGAGGTGATAAGTAAGATCATAGCCAACAATTTGCACACAAAACACTCTCCCTTGTTGATGTGCTCAAAATCAAGTTCAAGCACAATCAAATGACTCAAGAAAACAAGTCTTAAGTCTCAAACAAAACCGATCCAAGTGACTAGGAAATTTGCGTGACCCTAATGGAATTATGATGAAATCCAATGATTCAAAGATTAAATTAACTTCCACTAATGTGCAATTTCACTAATCAACAATAAGAACAAGATAATTACATGTGAAATGGATGAAAAAGACAAGCTCAAAAACCATGAACTCACACCCTTCCAACCTTGCCAATTCACGCCAATCACTAAGAATAATTCAATTCTCAATGAACAATCAATCTTAAAAGATGATTATTCTCAAAAACAAAAACTCAAATATATCCAAGAATGATCCAAATCTACCCTATATATGACTCACTAGAGAAGAAATGAACATACAACAAAGATGGAATCGATATGACTCACAATTCCCCTTCATCGCACTCGCCACAATTCCAATTCTTGGGTTGAAATTGATAAGAGTTTTGAACTTAGGAAAGAACCCTAATTCCACACGTGAAAGTGTCTCTCAAATCTATAAAAATTGGCCTCTTCAAACCCTCTTATAAGCAAGTATTTATACTTGCTACTCCTAGGGTTAGAAAATGGTCAAAATTACAAGTTTGCCACTTTTAAGGTGGCTAGTCCTAAATGAAAATTACAAGAAAATAAAAGTGTCCCAAAATGATTACAACATAAATAGTCCATGAAAATAAAAAATATATAAAAGAAATTGGTCTTCAAGATATCGGTCTTCTATAGGATCCATCGGCCCAACTCATCGCCGGTTCAAGTCGATCCATGAATAACCCACAAGCTGAGTCTGAGTGAATTTGTCCATTGCCCTATAAAATATGATAAGTGTGCCTGTTGGAAAACACAATACAAGAATAATAGAAAAGAGGTTAATTTATAAATAATTCCGAGGCCGATCTGCTCAAAATGGGCCCTCATCGCCAAAATTCGAATTCCTTTAGTTCTTGCCCTAATGATAGGTCTTGTCGGATTTTGATTCTTATCATCTCCTCGGGCCTCAAAATGATTTGTCCTCAAATCTAGTAGATCAAATGTAGTAGAGACTTTGTTTCCTCCTAGCAAGCCACCTGAAGAAATATCACTGCAGAATCCCAAAATCTGAAATACCACGGGTGGTGATTGTTTTCTCTCCTCCATTTCTAGGATGTATCTCATCTGCAACATAAATAATGCTCCATTATCCAATAAAATCACCCCTGAATCAACCTGTTCCATTGAAACCGTTTTCTCCTTTTCTAACTCATCTGTATGTTGCTAATCCTCATAGTCTTCTAATGGTTGGCCCAACTGCTCATTACCCTCTGAAACCTCTAAAGGTGAACATAACTGTCTCTGAACAGTCTGGCTCTCTGTTGGTCTACTCGTCTGACTATGATCATCAAGTTCCTCTGAAGGTTGGCACATCGATGTCTGACAAATTTTATGCTCTAAGGGTTGGCTCGTGTCACTAGAGCCCTTAAGAACCTTTGAAGGTTGGCATACCTGCATCTGCACAATTTGGTCCTCTAAAGGTTTGATCATGTGGCTATGATCCTCACGAACCTGTGATGGTTGTTTTATTTGTCTTTGCATCTCCTGGACCTCTGTTGGTGACATAGGGTTCAATACTATACGTTTACCATCTTTTTAAAACATACAAGTATTTCTATACCCATCATGTAATACCATCCTGTCATACAACCATGGTCTACCAAGTAATATATGGGATGCACAAAGAGGAAGAATATCACATTCAAGCTCATCATAGTACTTGTCACCTATACTGAAGGGTATCCTAGCCCTTTGGGTCACACAAAGACCATCCTGATCATTTGACCAATGTAATGTATAAGGTTTGGGATGTGGGATAGTTTCAAGTTTCAACTTCGATACTAATGATGCAGCTACAACATTAGTACAACTACCACCATCAATAATAATTACACACAAGTTTCCTTGTACCCTACAAGAAGTATGGAACAAGTTTTCTCTTTGTCCCTCATCAATGGTTAGAAAAGAAGTCATGTCCCAATGCAATACGTTAGCATAATGAAACATTTCACTAGACATGATTGTACTCAAATCTAACAATACAATAATTATCTTCACACTTCCAAGGTTCAAGTACACAACCAAACCACAAATGAAGTACACTCAACTACTTTCAAGTAGATAGAATTAAATTCAACAACAAGTGTTTAAGTAACTAGTTCAATTACTTTTACACTTTAATGATTAGTTTGAATTTTAAATTCCACTACTCAACCTTCCTTTCTTGCTTAAGTTTTACACCCACAATGAGTCTTAATGTGCAGCACCTTACTCTACACACAACTCCACAAATTTACACCACCACACACACCTCACTCCTACACGGTGCAACCAATTCACCAATAACTCCCACGGCAACAACAACAAATTGCGCTCTACTTCTACGGCAATGATAACAAACGGCTACAACAACAAATACACTCCACTTCCATGGCAATAATAACAAAATATACTTCACTTTCCACAAGTTCTAACCGCAACTCACAACAAAATAGGTAGCAACTTAAATTTGAATTTCAAACCACTTCACTAATTGCAAGCCTTCCTCAATTGGTAAGTAATGAATTTCAAATTCAAATAACACTCATTAACTCCCATAACTTAATGGAATGTGTTTGAATTCAAATAGATTCCTTACTACTCAACTCAATGCAAATCTATAAATTGCACTTCTCCCATTCAGAATTACACGATGGAAGTCACAACAACAACCCTTACAACCTCTCACACACCACAACTAGTAACAACAAGAAATTGGCAATTTTTCAAGCTCACACAATTGTTGAATTAACAACACTTTGATTCTTCCTTCCTTCCTCGAAAATTATTAATCACAAGATGATACAACAACCTTCCTAATCCAACTCCAACAAGCAGCAAATCAAAATTCCAACCAAGGTAATTTCGCAAGTCAGAAACTACAACAACACAATTGCGGTTCACAATTTGATTAACCCTAATTGAAGATGAATATCACGAAATCAAACAACCATAAATCCTTTCTCTCAACTTGTGCTCTGATACCAAAAGATGATGTGCTCAAAATCAAGTTCAAGCACAATCAAATGACTCAAGAAAACAAGTCTCAAGTCTCATATAAAACCGATCCAAGTGACTAGGAAATTTACGTGACCCTAATGGAATTATGATGAAATCCAATGATTCAAAGATTCAATTAACTTACACTAATGAGAAATTTCACTAATCAACAATAAGAACAAGATGATTACACGTGAAATGGATGAAAAAGACAAGCTCAAAAACCATGAACTCACACCCTTCCAACCTTGCCAATTCATGCTAATCACTAAGAACAATTCAATTCTCAATGAACAATCAATCTTAAAAGATGATTATTCTCAAAAAAAAAACTCAAATATATCCAAGAAAGATCCAAATCTACCCTAGATATGACTCATTAGAGAATAAATGAACATACAACAAAGATGGAATCGATATGACTCACAATTCCCCTTCGTCGCACTCGCCACAATTCCAATTCTTGGGTTGAAATTGATAAGAGTTTTGAACTAAGGAAAGAACCCTAATTCCACACGTGAAAGTGTCTCTCAAATCTATAAAAATTGGCCTCCTCAAACCCTCTTCTAAGCAAGTATTTATACTTGCTACTCCTAGGGTTAGAAAATGGTCAAAATTACAAGTTTGCCACTTTTAAGGTGGCTAGTCCTAAATGAAAATTACAAGGAAATAAAAGTGTCCCAAAATGATTACAACATAAATAGTCCTTGCAAATAAAAAATATATAAAGGAAATTGGTCTTCAAGATGCTAGTCTTCTATAGGATCCATCGGCCCAACTCATCGTCGGTTCAGGTCGGTCCATGAATAACCCACAAGCTGAGTCTGAGTGAATTTTTCCATTGCCCTATAAAATATGATAAGTGTGCTTGTTGGAAAACACAATACAAGAATAATAGAAAAGAGGTTAATTTATAAATAATTCCGAGGTTGATCTGCTCAAAATGGGCCCTCATCGCCAAAATTCGAATTCCTTTAGTTCTTGCCCTAATGATAGGTCTTGTCAGATTTTGATTCCTATCACTTGTATGACAGATAATATGAAAGATGGAGCTACAATCCAAGGAGAAAATCACAAATTAGACTTAATTGGAACTACACGCCCAGCACATACACCCATACACACTTATACACGTTCGTATATTCGGATCACACACTCCCACCACAATTCAAAAATACACACCTTGCAACAATGGCCATGTAAAATCAATCATGTAACAATCTCAACACATAAATCCATTCCTTACACAATTTTCATGTGAATGACATCTAAGAATCAACACAAATTACTCCAAAGGTAGAAACCCTAGGTTTGTGTCCAAAAGCAGAAAATTATCATAAATTCCACACAAAAGCATGACAGAACTCAAAGTAAGGAAGATAAATCATTAAAAATGAACAAATCACACAAAATCCCCTTGATTAGAACACATAGAAAGTGTTCTTTAGTTCAATATTACAAAGAAAATAAAGGGAGTTGAGAAGAGAAAGTATAAATCCATACCTTAACTTTTGAATCCAAAGGAATGGGTGCAAAAATCACAAGAAGAATTAGTGGGAGTGAAAAGAGATGATTATGAACATAAAGGAGTGAAAAAGAATGAAGAGAGATGAATGGATCCTGTTGCTCACGCCAATTAAACCCTATCGGCTGTGTGGTTTAAGATTCACACGGCCACGTTACACACCTGTGCCTGAAGCAGTGCCTCCCAGGCGTGTAACCCTCTGTGAATTTTTTAGACTCCATGCACGGTCAAATATACGGGCGTGTAAAATGCCCGTGCAAAAATTTCCAGTATACACGCCCTATGGTATACGGTCGTGTATGTAGGGCGTGTAACCCTCTATACATGAAAATTGCCTTTACACGGCCGTGTAAAATAAGAATATGTGGTCGTGTATCTCCGTGGAAGCACAGTACTCACCTCCGTTGAGTGTTCTAGCCCTTCCAAACTTGTTGAAACATAATTCTCATGTCATCCTCAAGATCCATAACACAAATATCGCCCTGTCAAGTCATTCAACAACAAAAAGAATAGATGGTTATAATGAAAGAAAAATTTACCTAAAAACTGCATAGGTTGCCTCCCATCAAGCGCTTTTAGTTAACGTCGTTTGCTTGATGGAATGAGATTACACCTGATTAATTCACAAGAGGGTGGAGTCTAAACTCCTCTTAGCCCTCTTTTTCCCCTTCAATCCCAAAATATTGCTTCAATCGTTGCCCATTTACCTTGAAGGTATGTCCACTCGAGTGTTCCAATTCTATCGTTCCATGAGGGGAGACTTTTATCACCTTAAACAGCTCGGACCACTTCGATCTCAACTTACCTGGGAAAAGCTTCAATCGCGAATTGAATAAGAAAACATGATCTCCCTCACGAAATTGTTTCAGATGATGAATCTGCAAGTCATGATACCTCTTCATCTTCTCCTTATAAACTCACATGTTGTCGTAAGCTATTATATGCCATTCATCAAGTTCGTTCAGCTGAAACTTCCTCTTCCTACCAGCGGCCTCTAAATCCATTTTAAGAGTACGCAAAGCCCAAAAAGCTCTATGTTCTAGCTCTACTGGTAGGTGGCAAGCTTTCCCAAAAACTAGTCGATATAGAGTGGTACCTAAAGGAATTTTGAAGGCTATCTTATAGGCCAATAACGCATCGTCCAATTTTTCCGACCAATCCCTTCGGTGATGCTCCACGGTCTTCTCTAGAATCCTTTTTAGCTCACGGTTAGAAACTTCTACTTGACCACTCATCTATGGGTGATAGGGGGTTGCTAATCTAAGGGTGACCCCATATCGCTTCAGCACCTTATCCAATTGCACATTACAGAAATGTGTTCCCCTATCACTAATTAAAGCCCATGGTGTTCCAAACCTAGAGAAAAGTTTCTTCAAGAACTTTACCACTACTTTGGCATCATTGGTGGGTAAAGATTGGGCCTCTACCCATTTAGACACATAATCCACCGCCACAAGTATATACTTGTTCCCGAAAGAATTGGGGAAGGGTCCCATGAAATCAATCCCCCACATGTCAAAGATCTCTGATGTGCTCAAAACCAAGTCCATGCACAATCAAATGAATCAAATAAACAAACCCCAACTCACATACAAAACCGGTTCAATTGGATGAAAATTTGCGTGAACCCTATTGGAATTTTGATGAACATCCAAAGGTCAAATGATGCAATTACAATCCATATATGTAATCTTCACCATATAACAACAATAATAAGTGAAATCCACATGAATCAAATCAAGAGGGATTGATCAAAACCATGACTCCAACTTCTTCTACAATTCCAATTCACGTCACATAAGAAGATGTTGATATCAAGTACTAAAAACAATCAATCTTTAACAAGATAATTGATCACAAATTGCAATCAAAATTATGTCTAAGAAAAATCCAAATCAACCCCAGATATGACTCACTAGTGATTAAATGGAAACACAACAAAGAAGGAATTGATACTACTCACAATTACCCTTTGTTGCATTTGCCATAATTTCAACTCTTGGAAATTGAAATTGATAAGAGAATTTGAACTAGGGAAACCCTAAGCCCTCTCACGAAAATGTGAAGTTTATAATCTGAAAAATGGCCTTCTCAAACCTTACTATAAGCAAGTATTTATACTAGCTACTCCTAGGGTTAGAAAATGGTCAAAAATTACAACTACCTCTTTGCCTTTCCCAGAAACATTTTTCTCCTTTTCTATAGTAGGGATAACTTTGTCTACAACCCTGAAATGCTCACCTGCTCCCTTTGACCCATCTAACTAACCAACAACCCCCATAGGCTTTGCATTAGTAGTGGGCCTGCTCCTAGTAACCTAGAATGAATAGGACCTCCTCTGTCTTTCCACATTCAAGGCTAATTGTATAACCTCATCAAGTGTACTATATCTCTAAAGCTCAACTACACAAGCTATCTCATACTTCAACCTAGATACAAAACATGCTAGGGTTTGTTCAGGAGGTTCAACTGATCCACATCTGGTCACTAGTGTCTCAAACTCCTGTACGTAGTCATCCACTGTTTTACCCCTCTGTCTCAGTGTCTGAAGACGCATAAATAGCTCCTGCCTGTAGTGTTTCGGTACAAACCTCTTCCTCAAAACTCGTTTCATGTCTCTCCAAGTGTGTATTTCGGCCTCTCCATCCCTTCGCCTGCTGATCACCATATTTTTCCACCACAAAGCAACATATGATGAGAGCCATGATGGGAGTCAAGTTAGAAGATGGAATGTGGATCCTCTTAAAGTGCCACCTGGACCGATCACAAGAACTCGAGCGAAACGATTCAAGGAAGCACTTAACAGGCTGATAAAGGATATCCAAGAAGTCGGAAAAGAGTAGAGCAACCATGAGAATGACCTTGCATTTGTACAAGTCATTCAAGGAGATCAAAGCTGCCAGTCTTGACAATGCTGGCTTAAACGTTGCTGGCCTTGAACCGGCGTTGCAATTAGCGCACAACAGAGGGACTACGCCGGCTTATATACTCGGCGTACATCCTATGCCGACTACTACGCCACCTACTACGCCACCGGCTTTCATTGCCTGTTTGTTATTTTTCCACGACTTTATTATGTTATGTCGTTTTGGGCTTTTGTTTTTACGAGTTGTAAACCCTAATATAAGCTACTAGGGTTGGAAAACAGAACATAGAACATTCATACAACATTGAATAACACAATTTGAGAAAATTCCTCTCTTGGTTCTCCAAAGAACTTCTCTTGAACTTATCGAATTTTTTCTGTGGCGTTCAACCAGACTTATCAATCGGTCTTTCATCCCGATTGTGGCGTCAACAGAACATACCATGGTTTTTGCCTCATCTATATGAAATGGGTCACGGTTCCACTTGATTGTTTAGCATCTTGGGTTGCAATTCCAAACATATTGGTATTGGGTTTAGTCACACGTGGGCGTGGTTTGTATCGGTTTGGTATCAAAGCTTAGGTTTGTTAAACATTAGTTCAATTTGAGAAAGGTAACATCAAAACCCTAACTCCAATCGTTCATATCAATTGTTCATATCAAGTTTCGTGTTGTCATAACTTTATACTCAAGTCCATAGTGTTAATTGTTTCTTGAGTAGCGTAGTGCATCCTATTAAGCTTGTTACAAAAAAAAAAAAGCGAGAACAAAACAATGAAAACAAAGACAACAAAAAGGAAAAAAAAATGAAAATTCAAGCCCCTAGAGTTGTTCTTGAATTCTACGGAAGGGATTGGTGTAGTTTGGATTAGTTCCAAGAGAACTGAGAAGAGGGATTGGTGAGTTGGTATCATCCTTGCTTGTGAGAATACACGAGTGATTGTGGGATATCATCCTTGAGTGAAACACGTAAGGGAGTGAATCATGAGGTTAATCCTATACATATTTGTGTTAGTACTAATCTTTATTGTAGGAACTATATCACGTCAACATTCTCCTGAAGGTGAGAGGGGGAGGTTTGATGCTAGGTTAGTGATTGAGGCGTTGAGGAGTGAGATGAAGAGGATGTTTTAGGAGGGAATGGAACAAATTCATGAGATAGTGGAGCAGAAACTAGAGCAATCTAAAAACGTCTTTCAAGGACGTAAGAGGGAGAGTTGTTCTAAGAGAGGACAAAGGGGTGGAGATGAAATTTCTGATGATGAATTTGATGAACCTTCTATCGGGAGTTATAAAGGTTATGGTGGTAGGAATAGAGGAACTAGGGAATGGGAAGATAGAGGAGATAGGAATAGAGAGGATAATCAATTAAGTAGTATAAAGATAAAGATTCCTCCTTTCCAAGGGAAGAAGGTAGAGATGGTGTTTGATTGTCACAATTATAGTGGAAGAAAGAAAGTGAAGCTTGCTGCCATTGAGTTTTCAGATTATGCCATAGTATGGTGGGATCAACTGATGTTGAATAGAAGAAAGAATGGCGAACCACCTATTGAGTCTTGGGAAGAGATGAAGAAGTGGTTTGTTCCTACTTATTACTATCGTGAATTGCACAACAAATTGTAAACTCTTAAGTAGGGAAGCCGAAGTGTGGATGAGTACTTCAAGGAGATGGAGGTTACTATGATTAGAGCGAATGTTGAGGAGGATAGAGAGGCTACCATGGCTATGTTTCTTGCTGGGTTGAATAGAGAGATTCAAAATGTTGTAGAATTGCAGCATTATGTGGAATTGGAAGATATGGTTCACATGGCTATAAAGGTTGAGAACCAACACAGGAGGAAAGGTAGTAGTACTGCACGGTTTCAATAGGGTGTTGGTTCATCTACTTGGAAGACTAACCATTGGAGGAAGGAAGAAAAGTCTTTACCCACCAAGCCAAAGCGAGAGCAGAAGCAAAGAGGTTCTACTCTTGGTAACTAAGGTAAACCTGATTCTTCTACCCCTAGAAATCGTGACATTAAATGTTTTAAATGCTAAGGCAGAGGCCATATTGCTAGTTAATGTCTAAATAGACGTGTTATGATTCTGCGTGATGATGGTGAGTATGAGACTAAGGGGGATAGTGAAGATGATGATATGCCTCCATTGGAGGATGCTAGTGATGACGAGGAGCCTGCAGCAGGGAAGTTAGTGGCAGTAGTGAAGCGAGCTTTGAATGTGCAAGTGAAGGAAGAAGAGGAGGTGCAACGAGAGAATATCTTTCATATTAGATGTTATCTAGGTGATCATATTTGTGGTTTGATCATTGATGGGGGGAGTTGCACTAATGTGGCGAGTACTTTTATTGTTGAGAGGTTGGGACTTAAGACTACTAAACACCCTAGCCCATATAAATTGCAGTGGCTGAATGATAGTGGCGAGACTAAGGTGAGTAAGCAAGCCTTGATTGCTTTTCGCATCGGTAGGTATGAGGATGAGGTGTTATGCTATGTAGTGCCGATGCAGGCGTGTCATGTGTTGTTTGGAAGGCCATGGCAGTTTGACAGGAAGGTTGTTCATGATGGCTTTTCTAACAAGTATACACTTGTTCACCATGGCAAAAGCTATAATCTTAAACCCTTAACACCTAAACAGGTGTATGAGGATCAGTTGCAGCTACAGCAATCTTTTGCAAAATACAAGGTGAGTGAAAAACAGAGGGAGAGTGAGAGAGTAAAAGACATAGAAAAAGAAAAAGAACACAAAAGTCAATATCAAAGGGAAAAAGAGAGGAAGGCTGGAAAGAGCGTGAGAGGCCAAGTTGAAGGGGGATCAACTTTGGTGGTGAGTGAAAAGGAGAGTGTAGCCTTGCAAAAGGAGAGTTGTGTGGCAAGAGCAAGTGTCGTGAGGAGAGCGTTAGTGATGAAGCAACCTATGTTGTTGCTGGTTTTTAAGGAAACTTGTTTGAATACTAACGAACTTTTTAACTCTTTGCCTAGTGTGGTTGTGTCTATTGTGCAGGACTTTGAAGATGTCTTCCCTGAGGAGATTCCAAAGGGGTTACCACTTATTCGTGGTATTGAGCACCAGATTGACCTTGTACCCGGAGCATCTATTCCAAACAAGCCATCTTATAGGAGTAATTTAGAGGAGACAAAGGAACTCTAAAGGCAGGTTAATGACTTGATAGAGAAGGGGTACATGAGAGAAAGCATGAGCCCATGTGCAGTGCCTGTGATTTTGGTGCCTAAGAAGGATGGGTCATGGAGAATGTGTGTTGATTACTGCGCCATCAACAACATCTCAATAAAGTATCGTCATCCCATTCCTCGCTTAGATGACATGTTAGATGAGTTACATGAGTCTAGCGTCTTTTCCAAAATTGATTTGAAAAGCGGATATCACCAAATTAGAATGAAAGAAGGTGATGAATGGAAAACCACATTTAAGACAAAATATGGATTATATGAGTGGTTAGTAATGCCTTTCGGTTTAACTAATGCACCTAGTACTTTCATGAGACTTATGAACCATGTTTTGAGGACTTTTATTGGCAAATTTGTTGTTGTCTATTTTGATGATATCCTCATTTACAGCAAGAGCTTGGAAGACCATATATCTCACTTGAGGGATGTTTTGGAAGTGCTTTGAAAGGAGCAATTATATTCTAACCTCAAAAAGTGCACTTTTTGCACAAACAAACTTGTGTTTCTTGGTTTTATTGTTAGTGCACAGGGAATACAGGTTGATGAAGAGAAGATTCGTGCGATCCAAGAATGGCCTAGTCCAACTAATGTGAGTAATGTTCAGAGTTTCCATAGACTAGCGAGCTTTTACAAGAGGTTTGTGAAGGATTTCAGCACCATTGCAGCACCACTTACTGAAGTAATCAAGAAGTACGTGGGGTTCAGATGGGGAGAGCAATAAGAGAAGGCTTTCATATGCTTAAAAATAAGCTGACTCATGCGCCACTACTTACTTTACCTGAATTTTCTAAAACTTTTGAAATTGAGTGTGATGCTTCAGGGATAGGTATTAGAGCAGTTCTCATGCAGGAGAGGAGACCAATTGCATTCTTTAGTGAGAAGCTAAGTGGGGCAACCTTGAACTACCCTACTTATGACAAGGAGCTATATGCATTGGTTCGAGCGCTGGAAACTTGGCAACACTATCTTTGGCCAAAAGAGTTTGTGATCCACACTGATCATGAATCTTTGAAGTACTTGAAGGGACAACATAAGCTGAACAAAAGGCATGCTCGTTGGGTGGAGTTTATCGAAACATTTCCCTATGTCATCCACTATAAGCATGGTAAAGAAAATGTTGTTGCTGATGCACTTTCTAGAAGGTATGCTCTTATCTTTACTCTTAGTTCTAGATTGCTTGGTTTTGAGCATATTAAAGAATTGTATGCTGCTGGTCGAGATTTTTGTGAAGAGTATGTACGCTGTGAGAAGAGTGGTCATGGTAAATTTTATAAGCATGAGGGATTCTTGTTTAGGGAGAATAAACTTTGCATTCCAAATTGTTCTTTAAGAGAATTATTAGTGAGGGAGTCTCATGGAGAAGGTTTAATGGGGCATTTTGGAGTAGCTAAAACCTTAGGGTTCTTGTAGGAACACTTTTATTGGCCTCACACGAAACGAGATGTTGAGAGGATTTGTGAGTGATGTGTCACTTGTAAGCAAGCAAAGTCTAGAGTCCAACCTCATGGACTTTATACCCCACTTCCCATTCCTCATGAGCCGTGGGTAGACATTTCCATGGATTTTGTATTAGGATTACCTAGATCTAAGTATGGTCGAGACTCTATCTTTGTAGTCGTGGATAGGTTTTCTAAGATGGCACATTTCATTCCTTGCCACAAAACAGATGATGCTTGCAATATTGCTAATTTGTTCTTTAGGGAAGTTGTGAGATTGCATGGTATGCCTAGAACAATCGTATCGGATAGAGATGTTAAGTTCTTGAGCTACTTCTGGAAGGCCTTGTGGGCTAAGTTAAGAAGTAAGCTATTGTTTTCTACTACTTGTCATCCACAGACTGATGGTCAAATTGAGGTAGTAAATCGAACTTTATGTACTTTGTTAAGGGCTGTCATTAAAAAGAACATTAAAAGTTGGGAGGATTGTTTGCCGCATGTTGAATTTACCTATAATCGCACAATGCATTATGCTACTAAGTTTACTCCTTTTGAAATTGTGTATGGTGATACACTCAGAACATATATATAAAATGGGAGCGTAAATTGCAGCAAGTGCACTGGTCGTATCAAGTAATAAAGTGGTGAAAAGTAAGGTTGTCGATCCCTCGAGGAACCAATAGAGTACTAGATCTATGGCAATTCTTATCAATATCTAGGTGATTAAAAAGGGGTTTTGAAATGTCTAATCTAAAAATTTAACTTAAAGCAACAAGAAAAAATTTATGACGAATCTATCAATTATGAACAAGGGAAATTAGAATTCACCCTAGATTTGTTAATCAAATTGCTACCAAGTTATGTCAACTAGTGGTTATAAGGTTATTCAAGTGAGTTTAGAAAATCCTTTTTAGGGATGTTGACCTTAAATCAATTAGTCGGCTTCCGCGTCTCCAATTAACCAAGGAATCAAAATTATGTTCATACACCTCCCGATGCTACAAACAACTAATGCCCTAAATCAATTAACCCTAATCCCTTAGTGATTAATTAACAAGAAACATTGCATTGCGCCCTCCATAAACTCTAATTAAACCAATTATCGCAACTCCCGTATTGATAATCAATCTAATTAAGAATTCCTAATCAATTCCCGTATCAAAAGGTTTTCTAACAATTATAATCAAAGACTGATTATAATTGAAATCAAAGGAATTGCAATCATGAATAATCCTAATAATTCCTAATTACATAACATGGCTACAATTATCCTTTTAACATTCTAGAGTTTCATCCAATTTCCCACAAGGATGATTTAGAACATTATAGTATGAGTTGCATAAAAACAATTGAAATAAAGAGGTGCAATGGAATTCATATTAAACAATAAGAATAAACTAATAAATGGCATAAAAGAAAATAAAGTAAATGAAACAATGGTTATAATCTTCAAGAGCTTCAATCTTCAAAAAATGACTCCTTGAATTCTTCAATTGAAAGCAAACTTCAACAAAATGACATTCTTTCTTCAAACTAAACTTTGGAAAAAATCTAAAGTACCTAAGGAAATTCTAATGATTCAAAGGAAAGACAAATGATGCTAAAACAAAGAAGAAGAACAAAAGGATTCTAAACAAAAAAAGGATGCTTCACAAAAGAAAGGATGCCTCCAAGGTTCACACAAGGGGTCTATTTATTAGATCCAAAGAGGAGGGGGATAAGGTTGAACTGATGAGGATTTGAGTCAGCAAATTAATTAGGATACGATTTTGGAGAGATTCTCGCAATGGATATCTGGGGAGTAATGAAGGCCGGCTCAAGGCGGGCGGCCTTGAATGTAGGCCGGCGCAAGGCCGGCGACGTTTCTTCTTTTTGAGGCCGGTTTAAAGGCCGGCTCAAGGCCGGCGGCCTTGAATGTAGGCCGGCCCAAGGAGGGCGGCCTTCAGTGCAATCCTTCGCTCACTTCTTCAATTTTGTGAAAAACTCCTCCAATTAACTTGTAATTTACTTTTGGGTCCTCAAAACCTGTATTTTCACAATAAATACCATTAAGTATCATTTCTTTATATTTTCTTATAATATTAAAATAAATTTAATATAAGTCCAAAAGAAAATATAAGTATAATGTGATCTTATCAACATCCCCACACTTGAACTTTTGCTTGTCCTCAAGCAAAATAATTGATTTAAACAAGAGAAATCCATCATTGAACTTCTGGTGCCCATGTTTCTGACCATACTGAAATTTGTAACTAGTATATCTAGTTGAAATTTACTAGTTAATCTAAATACAACAGATTTTTAATCCCAGTGTTTAACAATAGAAAACAATACTTAGTCCATAAGGAAAAACATTCATTTAAACTTCATTGGTTATTAGCAAGTATCATCTCCCTCAATTTTACTTCCTCAAACAAAAATAACAAGGAGTGAAAGCATATGGTATCCATTTTTTCCTAGAATTTCTCCCCTTTTTTTATGTTTTATTTGCCTTGATTGGTACGGAGTGAGACTTCACTCTTCTGAGGGACCAAAGCTCGCCCATGTCAACCTGACTTTCATTAAGGTACTAAATTTTTGCCTTTCCCCGCCCTTCTCGTTATTGTGAGTTCATTGAGTCGGCACATCCTGGGCTCATCGCCTAAGTGACCAGGTTTTAAAGGGACCCCTACGAACTCTTCCTCACACTAACATTTAAGATTGGATACTCTTAACTCACTTTCCTGAGTTATTGGAGTAAAGGCTCTTTTTTTTTTTTAAGGGACACTAAGTAAAATATTTCTTTTACCTCTTTCACTAGGTGTTAAGGTATTCTCAAAGAAATTTCAATAGAGATTTATCCCAACCAATTTTTCCTTGAAGTAAACTTGCTTGTTTTTTCAACTTAAGGACTCAATCTCAAGTTCAAAGGCTAAAATAGGGTAAACCCCGTTCTCTAGAGATTTTACTCTTAAATTTTAACTATGTAAACTAGTCACAACAATTGGTGAGTAGGGCACCAATCTAATTCAATTTCAGGATTTCATTGAAAACACTTAAGGACATAAATAAAGCATGGGATTTGTAAGCTCATGATGTGTGCAATCATTATACTTCTACATTTATAATCCCTTCCCCACACTTAAATTGGACAATGTCCTCATTGTTCCTAATATATCACAAAATTAAGGAAACGAATGTCAATGCAGAAATTGAAATACTGGTACTTTCCCTGGTATAAAATTGTTCATCAGGAAGAAAATTCCTCCTAAAATGTCTGTCATCCTTGGAGTGTCTTGAATGCACCGGCAGCTCTTATCCAGCCTTGAATTAGTTTTTTTTTTTTTTAACGAAAACTATTATAGATACTTATTAAGCATGGGCTGCCTCCCATGAAGCGCTTGTTTTATAGTCATCAGCCTGACTATCAGGGTTAGCTTACATCAAGGAGTTTAAACAACTCCTTCAACACCATCGTTTTCAGATTAGGATTCCAAGCTTCCTTCCATGGTATGGTGCCCTTCTTTTCAGCTTCCACCAATGTTTTGTAGGTAGATATCAACAAACTTACCTGCTGGATGTCTGCCCTTGACCATCCCAGGATTTCCCTATATTCATCCAACTGGCCTTGAATCTGCTGCTGCAATTCTTTTGTCATAGGCGCTTGATTAATGTGAGGCCATGGATTTCCTAAATTCAGACACTTATAATCAAACAATTGATTAGAAAAGACATTAGGTTCAATGTCTGCATAGGCATTAGTGTCGGCACTGGTAGCTTCTCATAGTCGTCTGTCTTCTCAAAAGCAACAACATTTTCAGTCTGGGGTACTTGTTCACGACCTTTGTTTTCTTGCTCATCTTCATCCCCCCAATCATCTATCTCATTCAAGACAGCTTCAAGAGTGGTTTGCCCTACATCTTCCTCCACATCATTGTTAGTAATTTCACCCTCAGCAGATATGTCAGAATACCTTGCTTTCTCATTAGACAAAAACACAGGATCATACATATCAAATGTTACCTGGTCATCTAGTGCTCTAAGGGTGAGCTTACCTTGTCCTACATCAATTAGAGCTTGACCTGTGGCTAGGAATGGTCTTCCTAAGATCATGGGTACCTCTCTATCTTCTTCCATTTCCAAGACTATAAAGTCAACTGGAAAGATGAATTTGTCCACTTTTACTAGGACATTCTCCACTATACCCTTTGGGTACTTGACACTTCTATCCGCAAGTTGTAAGGTGACGTGCGTCTCCTTACATTCTCCAAGTCCTAGTTTTTTGAAAATAGACAGAGGCATTAAATTTATACTTGCACCAGAATCTATAAGTACTTTATCAAAATTAAAATTACCAATAGTGCAAGGAATAGTAAAACTTCCCTGATCTCTTTGTTTTCTTGGCAAATTGGATAAATTCTTTTGTAAGATCATAGAACATTCTCCTATAAGCATCACTGGTTCATTTCCTTCAATCTTCCTCTTCTTTGTGAGTAAATCCTTCATGAACCTAGCATATGATGGCATCTGCTGAAGTGCCTCTGCAAAAGGAATGTTAATTTGCAATTTTTTAAAGACTTCTAAAAATTTAGCAAATTGTGAATCCAATTGTTGTTGCTTTAGCCTTCCTGGGAAAGGAATAGGAGGAACATATGCTTTCACTTTTGGTGAATTTTTCTTTGGCTCCTCTTCCTTTTGTTTCCCTTTATCTTTCCCCAGGTTAACCTCCTCTTCCTCAAGTTTCTTATCAATCAATTCCTTACCACTTCTTAACATAATAGCATTTACACCCATAGGATTTTGCTCAGTATTGCTAGGTAAAGACCCAGATGGTCTATTACTCAACTGTTGAGACATTTGACTAAGCTGATTTTCAAGATTCCTAATGGTGGCTTGTTGATTTTGCAACATTGTGTCAGTCTTTTGCATATAACTTATCATGAGTTCTTCCATTTTAGACTGACCTTGCTGAGAAGAGGTATTATGATTAGGATATTGTTGATGGGGAGTATTATGATTAGGACCTTGCTTTTGAAATCCAGGGGGTTTAAGTGCGTTGTTATCATTTCTCCATGAGAAATTTGGATGGTTACGCCACCCTGGATTGTAGGTGTTTGAATAGGGTCCTTGATTTCCTCTTTGGAAATTGTTGACAAAATTTACTTGCTCTCCATGGGATGAGGAGGAAAAGTTTCTAGATGGGCACTCAAGAGTTGAGTGTGGTCCTGAGCATAACTCACAACAAGAAAATTGATTAACATTGAAAGAAGGTGCAGAGGTGAGTTTACTTACCTGGGCGGTAAAGCAGAAATCTGAGCTGTTAAGGTGTCCATATCATTGACAGATGCCACTCTAGACTTACCTCTTTCATGTTGCCAATTATGTGCACTAGAGGCCATTTCATCTATCAAAGCACTAGCCTCATCATATGTCTTACTCATTAATGCACCACCAGAAGCAGCATCTACCAGAGATCTCAATGTGTCATCTAAACTGAGATAGAATATCTCAATAAGGAGATTATCTGGTAATCCATGATGGGGGCATTTTCTAATTGCCTCCTTAAATCTTTCCCATGCTTCATAAAGTGATTCACCACTAAACTTACTGAAGTTTGTGATGTCATTTCTTAACCTAGCAGTTCTAGCTGGTGGAAAAAATCTCCTTAAAAATTTAGATGAGAGATCTACCCAAGTGGTTGCAGAGTCTTGTGGCAATGAATTGTACCAAGCCCTAGCTTTTTCTCTAAGTGAAAACGGAAAAAGTTGTAGCCTAATTACATCATCAGATACATTATTCATTTTCACTGTATTACAATATTGAAGAAATACTGCAATATGCTCATCAGGACTCTCATTTGGATATCCTCCAAATTGATTTGATTGAACCATTTGAACGAGTGCTGGTTTTAACTCGAAATTATTAGCCTAAATTGTTGGTCTTCTAATTGCAGGACCTGAAACAACAGGTACCGTGTATTCTCAAAGTGCTCTACCAACACCCTGAATCTGATTGTTGTTCTCATCTGCCATGTTCTCTTCTTCCTTTCTTCTCTGCTCTCTTCTAAGTTGTCGCAAGGTGCGTTCTATCTCAAGATTAATTGGTAGAAGTTCAGCACTTCTACTCTTGCGCATAAAAAGAACCTTAAAGAGAATGGAAAACGATCACACAATGATAAGAAAAAGTAAATAAAAAAATAATTGTGCCTAAATTACCAACAGAATTACGAAATCTAATATCTGTTAGTTCCCCGGCAGCGGCGCCAAAAACTTGATACACTCAGAACATATATATAAAATGGGAGCGTAAATTGCAGCAAGTGCACTGGTCGTATCAAGTAATAAAGTGGTGAAAAGTAAGGTTGTCGATCCCTCGAGGAACCAATAGAGTACTAGATCTATGGCAATTCTTATCAATATCTAGGTGATTAAAAAGGGGTTTTGAAATGTCTAATCTAAAAATTTAACTTAAAGCAACAAGAAAAAATTTATGACGAATCTATCAATTATGAATAAGGGAAATTAGAATTCACCCTAGATTTGTTAATCAAATTGCTACCAAGTTATGTCAACTAGTGGTTATAAGGTTATTCAAGTGAGTTTAGAAAATCCTTTTAGGGATGTTGACCTTAAATCAATTAGTCGGCTTCCGCGTCTCCAATTAACTAAGGAATCAAAATTATGTTCATACACCTCCCGATGCTACAAACAACTAATGCCCTAAATCAATTAACCCTAATCCCTTAGTGATTAATTAACAAGAAACATTGCATTGCGCCCTCTATAAAACTCTAATTAAACCAATTATCGCAACTCCCGTATTGATAATCAATCTAATTAAGAATTCCTAATCAATTCCCGTATCAAAAGGTTTTCTAACAATTATAATCAAAGACTGATTATAATTGAAATCAAAGGAATTGCAATCATGAATAATCCTAATAATTCCTAATTACATAACATGGCTACAATTATCCTTTTAACATTCTAGAGTTTCATCCAATTTCCCACAAGGATGATTTAGAACATTATAGTATGAGTTGCATAAAAACAATTGAAATAAAGAGGTGCAATGGAATTCATATTAAACAACAAGAATAAACTAATAAATGGCATAAAAGAAAATAAAGTAAATGAAACAATGGTTATAATCTTCAAGAGCTTCAATCTTCAAAAATGACTCCTTGAATTCTTCAATTGAAAGCAAACTTGAATAAAATGACATTCTTTCTTCAAACTAAACTTTGGAAGAATCTAAAGTACCTAAGGAAATTCTAATGATTCAAAGGAAAGACAAATGATGCTAAAACAAAGAAGAAGAACAAAATGATTCTAAACAAAAGAAAGGATGCTTCACAAAAGAAAGGATGCCTCCAAGGTTCACACAAGGGGTCTATTTATAGATCCAAAGAGGAGGGGGATAAGGTTGATCTGATGAGGATTTGAGTCAGCAAATTAATTAGGATACGATTTTGGAGAGATTCTCGCAATGGATATCCGGGGAGTAATGAAGGCCGGCTCAAGGCCGGCGGCTTTTCTTCTTTTTGAGGCCGGTTTAAAGGCCGGCTCAAGGCCGGCTCAAGGCCGGCGGCCTTGAATGTAGGCCAGCCCAAGGACGGCGGCCTTCAGTGCAATCCTTCGCTCACTTCTTCAATTTTGTGAAAAACTCCTCCAATTAACTTGTAATTTACTTTTGGGTCCTCAAAACCTGTATTTTCACAATAAATACCATTAAGTATCATTTATTTATATTTTCTTATAATCTTAAAATAAATTGAATATAAGTCCAAAAGAAAATATTAGTATAATGTGATCTTATCATATGGTTTTAATCCACTAACTCCTTTGGATTTATCACCTCTGTCTATTTCTAGGTATGTTAATCTAGATGGTAAGAAGCAAGCAGAATTTGTTAAACAGATCCATGAGAAGGCAAGGCTAAACATTGAGCGAGGAACAGAGTAGTTTGTGAAACAAGCCAACAAGGGTCGTTGACAAGCTGTCTTTGAACCTAGAGATTGGGTTTGGGTTCACATGCGCAAAGAGCGGTTTCCTGTGCAGCGTTGATTTAAATTACTTCCTAGAGGCGATGGACCATTCCAAATTCTTGAGCGCATCAATGATAATGCCTACAAGTTAGATTTGCCAAGTGAGTATCAAGTAAGTGCTACTTTTAACGTTACTGATCTGAGTCCTTTTGATGTAGGCGACAATTTGAGGACAAATCCTTTTCAAGAGGAGGGGAATGATGAGAGCCATGATGGGAGTCAAACTAGAAGATGGAATGTGGATCCTCTTGAAGTGCTGCCTGGACCGATCACAAGAACTCGAGCGAAATGATTCAAGGAGGCACTTAACAGGCTGATAAAGGATATCCAAGAAGTCGGAAAAGAGTAGAGCAACCATGATAATGACCTTGCATTTGTACAAGTCACTCAAGGAGATCAAAGCTGCCAGTCTTGACAACGCTGGCTTAAACGCTGCCGGCCTTGAACCGGTGTTGCAATTAGCGCACGATAGAGGGACTATGCCAGCCTACTAAGTTGCCGGCCTATATACTCGGTGTACATCCTACGCTGGCTACTACGCCACCGGCTTTCATTGCCTGTTTGTTATTTTTCCGCGACTTTATTATGTTATGTCGTTTCGGGCTTTTGTTTTTACGAGTTGTAAACCCTAATATAAGCTACTAGGATTGGAAAACAGAACATAGAACATTCATACAACATTGAATAACACAATTTGAGAGAATTCCTCTCTTGGTTCTCCAAAGAACTTCTCTTAAACTTATCGGATTTCTTCTGTGGCGTTCAACCAGACTTATCAATCGGTCTTTCATCCCGATTGTGGCATCAATAGAATATACCAAGGTTCTTGCCTCGTCTATAGGCAACGGGTCGCGGTTCCACTTTGATTGTTTAGCATCTTGGGTTGCAATTCCGAATGTATTGGTATTGGGTTTTGTCACACGTGGGCATAGTTCGTATCAGCTTCATATGTCACCCCGTTCTGTTTAACTGTTTCACAGATATCTAGAAACATCTGGATGTGAGCATGGGGGTCCTCATCAACTAAACCATCGAATTGGCTTTGATTATGGATCATGTTCATTGTATAGGCTTTGACTTCAAAATTGTTGGCGTTTATTATAGGTTTGACTATACAAGATCCCGTGCTATCCAATGTAGGTCTGGCATAATCAACCATCATTCAGCATTGATCTGCCTTTTTTGCAATTGAATTCTCACCCTCACTAGAATGCAATTCCTCTTCACCTAATTGCTAATTTTCAAAAACTGGATTTCCCATAGCTTGTTTAAAGGCACTCCTCAACCTTCTTCTAGATGTCCGCTCAATCACTAGGACAAAAGCAAAAAGTTTAGATGAAGAGCTCCTTGTCATAAACCACAAAGAAAATCAAGGGAAAACTAGTTGTCTCCAATAGAATGAATGTAACACAACAAATACTAAAGAATAAATGGTTAAAGTAGTCAGCGTTGAGCTTTCTTAATATCGCCGATCCTCGGCAATGGTGCCAAAAACTTGGTGTTAACCATAATCACACAAATTTTAAAATCCTTTTTTACGACTCTTTGTTATGATCAATAAGGCAAGTGCACCTATCGATTGTAATAGTATAGAATTGTATTCAGGTATCGTTTCCTCAAGGATCAGTAAGTACCAATAATAACTCTAAACCAACTATCTAACCGCACAAATTCGAGAGATTCTGTTTAAATTAAAAACACTTAACAAAATCAAAAGCAATTAAAACTAACACGATAAATTAAAATAACTAAATTTAATACTTAAGAACATACCCTACCCTTACTACTCCTCTAATTATCATGTAACTTTACCCTTTTTATAAACCAGTTAACAAGCAATGGTTATCTCTGAACTGCGGAGTATCTAACACTAAGCCAATGTTCTTCCCAGATTCATTAGCTCCTAACCCTATTCGCATTAATAAAGATCCCTCTTTTATTAAAATCGATTAGAATTGCATTAACACTCTTGAACCCTCAATTAGGTCGAATTATCTAATTCAATATAATACGGAAAATTCATGTTCTCTATCCCTAGATTACATAGGAATTCCTTTGTTCATGCACGATCTATTCAAATAAGAGATTTTCCAATCAACTTCTAAGAAATCAATGCAAACTCAATGCTGGCCATATATCAAATTAGCAACACTAAATGAACAACATGAATAAATTCAGATAATTCTGCTATTCATTAACTATGCAATCAATCCAATGTTACATGACAATTAGGGTTCGTAAGGTTCGGGTATGAAATAAATTAGTTACTCATGGTTTTCAAGTTACAAATCAATGAAGATGAAAAACCCGTGTGCATAAACCCTTCAAAAGAGAAGGATAAATCCGTTGATGTTGCTTTTCCCTTAAATAAGCTTTCCCCTCGTCTCTTCCTCTTCTTTCTTTCCTCGTTTTTGCTATCTCCTTCAGGTTGGAACCCCCCCCCCCCCCCCCCCCCCCCCCCCCCCCCCAATCTAGAAAACGAAGAGATATATATGTGGAAACCGAAAAATCTCTTGAAACGGCCAAACTTTTCCATATATACGGTCTCAACCCGTGGTTATTCATGGTTGTGCCTTGCAATAGTGTCTGAAGTAAAAAAAACCCATGGCCGTGTACTTAAATCGTGTAAGCTTCTATTGGTTTTTTCAAGCCTAACACACAGCCGTGCTTTGGAAATACACACCTGTGTACTTCCCCTGTTTCTTCCAAAAAGCATTTTTCTTCGTGTATTCTTCTCTGATCTCAATCCAAGTCAATATCTCCTCTCAAAATAGTGGTCCTCATTCCTGATACTGAAATATTTCTCTTTTAAGTATCAAAACTCTTTAAGTTAACTTCAACTTATTACACAAATAACTAGAATTCATCTAAAATACAAGTGTTAATTTATATTTATCAAAGAGCTAAGGGATTACAAAAGTTAGCGGCAATGAAGATCCTCTTTGAACAATCAGACCTCGAGAATATTTGTTTTGTATCTTCTTTTCTATTACATAATTGTTGTGAATTCTAGTAGGTACATTTGCCGGTTTCTACAAGACAGTGGATAAATTCGCTAAAGCTCAGTTTGTGGGTTATTTATGGACCTACATAAATTAAAGAAGTACTGGTCCAACAAGTGTTCTATGGAAGAGAAGAACCAGCTATTTTGAGGGCTTATTTGTAATTGTATTTATGTTGTTTGAGAACCGGCCATTTATTGGTTTTGTTGTAATTTGGTTTTGTTGTTTTTACCCTAATTGGAGTGTGTATAAATGCTTGCTAAGTAGGGTTTAGAAGGGACTTTTTGAACTTGAGGAAAATCATCCTATTCTTGCCATGAGAAGAGTCCTTTTCACACAAACACAACTCTTATCAATTTCAATTGAAATTGTGGTGAGTTTGCTTAAGGAGCATTATGAGTCGTATCAATCCTTCTTGAGTAGCTTCCAATTATTTTCTAGTGCGTCATATATAGTTGTAATTGGTTGTATTACTTTGTTCATCTTTCATGTAAATTAGGGTTCCAATTTTTTAATTTGATTCAATTCCAATTTGAGTGGAATTCGGTTCATTTTTATTGTTATCCTTTACATATTATACAATTGCATTTGATCCTCTTCACAATTAGGCATTATTGTCATTTGAATTCATGCAATTTAGGGTTTAAGTACTTGTTGGTGTCACGCCTTTTGTGGGATTGGTTTGGTGTTCACCCAATTGTCTTGGTGTGCTTGTAATTGGATTACTAAGCACATCATCTTCTTGGTATTAGAGTAAGGTTTAGAGAAAAGAATTTCGTGAATCATAATTGGGATTTAGGGTTCTTGATCCTTCAAGATCGAAATTGGATTATGTGAAGGGAAATTTGAAGTCTTGTGTTGAATTGTTCTTTGAATTGCTTGCTTGATATTTAATTGAAGTATAGTGAAGTGTTGAAATCCACTTGCATCCTTGCTGTGATTAGGTTGTGAGTGGGAGAAGGGGAAATCTTTGAATCTGAATTCCATCATTCGAGTAGTGTTGATTGTTGCATTATTCTTTCCTTGCAAGAATTAAAAAATTGGAGTACATAATTTTCAGAATTGCTATCCTTGCCATGGAGAATTTGGAAACAATTTGAATTCAAAAACAAACTTTAAGTTTAAGAAGTTATTTTGTATTGTTAACCTTAATACACTTTAACTATTTTTGAATTTTTTTTCTTACCATTTAGAGAAGCCTCATTAATTGTTCCATTGTTGTGTTGTTGCCGTAGATTAATGAAGTGGAAGAGCGTGTAGTCGAAGGGTGTTGCAACGTGGTGAAGTGTATGTGTGTATGTGCCGTAGAAGAGTGTGTGTTGTGGTTAATTTTTTTGAATTTCGAAAGCAATCATTAAGTGTGGAATTTATTATGTATTGATCATTTAAACAAACTTTGATTAGTTGGAATCATTAACTTACCATTTGAAGAAGTGTCCATAATTACTTCTAATTGCATTTGTTTTCGTGATTGTGGAGTGTATCGTAGGTGTGTGAAGCTTAAGTGGAGTGCATTTTATGTTGTGAAGTGAGTGAAGATGTGGAGAAGGGTGCTGCACCGTAAGTGTGTGTGTGTGTGGCATAGAATGTATGTTGTGATTGAAGCTTGTACCATGAAGTAAGTGTTGTGTGTTAAAGTGTGGAAGTGTGTATGGAGCCATGGTGTGTGTATTATTTTAGTGTTGTGTTACACTGTAGAAGTGAGTGTGTATAACCATGGTGTGTGTGTAATCGTAGTGTATATTGAAGTGTTAAGATAGTGTGTGTGTTGAGGTGTGAAGCATTGTTATAAGGTTAAAAAAAAAAAAGGTGTTATGTGTGTTATATTTTGACGTGAAGTGTATTATGGTTGTATTGATTTGTTTAGTGTGTCAAAAGATGAATTCATTAGCCATGTCAAATGATAGTATGAATGGGGGACTTATCAATGAGGCCAATAATCAGGAAGGAGGTGATTTGTATTTATCTATTAATGTACTGCGCTGAACTTTGACTTCATTTCCTACCATTGATGATGAACAGAGGGAAAATTTGTTCCATACCTCTTATAGAGTATAAGGTAATCTTTATGCTATTATTTTTTATGGCGGTAATTGTACTAATGTTGTAGCTGCATCATTAGTATCGAAATTGAAACTTGTAACTACCCCATATCCAAAACCCTATAAATTGCATTGGTCGAATAAGTAGGAGAGTCTCCATATTACCTAGAAGGCTAGGGTACTTTTCAGTATAGGGGATAAATATCATAATGAGATTGTATGTGATATCCTTCCTATGTGTGCATCCCATATATTGCTTGGCAGGCCTTGGTTGTATGATAGGAAGGTTTTGCATGATGGCTATAGAAATACTTATATGTTCTAGTAGGAGGGTAACTGTATAGTGTTGAACCCAATGTCACCATCAAAGGTCCAAGAGGTTTAGAGACAGATGAGTAAACCTTTAGAAGACCAAGAGGTTCAGAGGCAAATGAGTCAACCTTTAGAGGACCAAAAGGTTTAGAGGTCCAAGAAGTTTAGAGGCAGATGAGTAAACCTTTAGAGGACCAAGAGGTTTAGAGACATATAATTAAAACTAAGAAGAAGAAGACCTTATTAAGGGAACAATTTGAGTTAGGGAAGACATAGCAGATGATAGACCATTATATTTATTGTAGATGAGGTATATCCTAGAGATGGAAGGGCGAGAGCATCTAACCCCCTATGGTATCATAGGTACTGGATGATTATAGTGATCTTTTAATAGATACATTGTTTAGAGAATACAGAGTCTCTACTACATTTAATGTTACAGACCTGTCAATCTATTTATCTGATGATGTTCATGAAGACCTATCAAGTTTGAGGGCAAATCTCCCTAAGGCCCAAGGAGATGATAGGAATCAAATTCCTACAGGACCTATCACTAGAGTAAGAGTCAAGGGACTACAAAATTTGGCGATGAGGGTCCTCTTTAAACAATCAGACCCCGAGAATATTTGTTTAGTATCTTTTTTTTCTATTACATATTTGTTATGCATTCCAGTAGGTACATTTGTCAGTTTTTATAGGACGGTGGATAAATTCGCTAAAGCTTAGTTTGTGGGTTATTCATGGACCTACATAAATCAAAGAAGTACCATTCCAACAAGTGTTCCATAGAAGAGAAGAACCGGCCATTTTGAGGGCTTATTTGTAATTGTATTTATGTTGTTTGAGAACCGGCCATTTGTTGGTTTTGTTGTTTTTACCCTAATTAGAGCAAGTATAAATACTTACTAAGTAGGGTTTAGAAGGGACTCTTTGAACTTGAGAAAAATCATCCTGTTCTTACCATAAGGAGAGTCCTTTTCACACAAACACAACTCTTATTAAATTCAATTAAAATTGTGGCGAGTTTGCTTAAGGAGTATTATGAGTCATATCAATCCTTCTTGAGTTGCTTCCAATTATTTTCTAGTGCGTCATATCTAGTTGTAATTGGTTGTGTTACTTTGTTCATCTTTCACGTAAATTAGGGTTCCAATTTTCAAATTTGATTCAATTCCAATTTGAGTGGAATTCAGTTCATTTTTATTATTATCCTTTACATATTATACAATTGCATTTGATCCTCATCATAATTTAGCATTATTGTCATTTAAATTCACACAATTTAGGGTTCAAGTGCTTATTGGTGTTACACCTTTTGTGGATTGGTTTGGTGTTCACGTAATTGTCTTAGTTTGCTTGTAATTAGATTATTAGGCACATCAATTTGGGAATGAGAAGGAGTATAGAACTTTGACCTTTGAGATATACACATTTGAGTTTTTCTCATACTCTTATCAATCTTTAGATTGTGGCAAGTGATAGTATTAGGATTGTTGTGCATCATATCAGCAAATCCATGCTAGGACTATCTTCTTGCTATTGTGTAATATCTGGTAAGGGTGCATGTTTTATTTTGTTATTGTGTTTGAATTATTCGAAATTACTTGTTGTGATTTTCGATTAGGATTGTGTGTGTTAGGTTCTGAATTGGAATTAGGCACATCATACCAGGCTATTATATAGAAGGAATTGTATGAGGCATTATATGGGTGAAAATGTAAGTCTCCAATCCATTGCGATGAAGTAAGTGAAAGAGATCTTTTAGGACTTAGTCCAACAAGCTATGGAAAAGATATAGGTAATAAAAGAGACGATAAAAAAGGCCCAAGACCAATATAAAATTTATGCAAATAAAAGAAGGTAACCATTAGAGTTTGAAGTGGGAGATCATGTATTTCTTAAGGTGTCACTAACTAAAGGAGTGGTCTAATTTAGATTAAAAGGAAAATTGAATTTGAGATACATTGGTCCATATGAGATTTTGGAGAGGATTAGACCGGTGGCTTACACATTAGCTTTACCCCTAAGCTTGTTAAGAGTTAATGATGTCTTCCTCATTTCTTAGTTAAGGAAATGCATTACATATTGTGATGTAGTAAATGAGACAAAAAAACTATGAATTCAGTTGATTCTAACTCATGCTAAGTAACTGATCAAAATTGCAAATAGAAAAGAAAAAGTATTAAGGAACAAAGTAATCAAATATGTTCAGGTATAGTGGAGTGGCCAGATAGAGAGTGAGGCTACATGGGAGTTGGAGGATAAGATGAGGATGAAAAAGCTTAAGCTCTTTAAGTAATTAAGTAAATTTCAAAGATGAAATTTCTTTTAAGGGTTTTTTAAGGGGAGGGAAAGGGGGTGTTAGGGTGGGTGGCAGGGGAGTGGATGAAAAACCCCAAAAATAATAAATAAGATTAATGGAAATTAAAAGAAAAAAAATAGAATCATGGTTATCAAAATCGCGATTTTACATGGAATCATATATCTAAATTCATAATCATATCAAAATTTTATACTTAAATGATTTTTCTTCCACTTTGATTATAAAAAAAAATTGTAAACTCATAGAATCGTACAATTAACTCGTGATTATATCAACATTTTATACTTAAATGATTTTTCTTCCACTTTGATTATTAAAAACTTCATAAAATTGTAAACTCGTAGAATCGTACAATTAACTCGTGATTTTAACAACCATGATTAGAATTAACTAAGGATTTAAAAGTTGAAAAATCAAATTTTATAAAAAAGAACCTTTCGCCATTGAAATCGGTTTTATCGAAATTAGACCCAAAATTTCTTAGAAACCTTAAATATAGCTCCATGACCTTAATTGGGTAAATAAAATCAATTACAAAATATTTGGAAACAATTGAGAAAGAAAATTTTAAATTCATAGGTTAATTGAGTAAAATGACTAAAATGCCCCTAAGCTTATTGTTTTGAAGGGTGATAACTTAATTAAGTTTCTAAGGGCATTTTAGGGAAAAAGAAGCAACATATTTCAGCTAGAATAAGTGTTGATAATTGAGTAAAAATAGAATAGAAAATAGACTAAAGGCTTGTTTTGTTCATCTTGTTTTTGTCCATTTAATGTTTGTTTCATATCTATTCGAATATGAGTATTTGGCCAAAATTCAAATGGAAAAAAAGATAAGATACTATTACACATGTACCTTTATTAGAAAAACCAAATCTCTAAACTCTTTTTTGAAATGTAAGTAAATCAAATAAAAATCAAACAATTTATCAAAACACTAGTTTTCAAACAAATATAGGTCAGATATAAATCAGATGCAAATTATATACAGATTAGATGCAAATCAAATATATATCAAATATAAATAAAAAACAAACAATCTAACACAAGCCCAAAATTGGATGACAAATGTCACCTTAAGTTACGAGGGGCTCTTTATACGTGAATTGAGTTTGATTTAAGTAAACTTGAGCTTGTTGATTGTAGATTTAAGTAGGATTTAATGTTCTATGTGAAGAAAAATAAATTAGGAGTTGAGAAAACACAATTTTAGAGCTTGGATAAGGACAACATTTGAGAGGCTTTGGGTATTACATAGATCCTCAACAAGGTAAGTTCAAAATCATAGTTAACTTGATGATTTACAATGGTTAGAAGTGGTTAAACTTGATGATCTGGTGAATCTTGAAGGTTGATGGTGTAATGCAATATATCCATGATTGATACCATTCGATGATTAAAATGATAATCTATGAATTAATATACTTTATGTGTTCTTAAGTGTTGGATTTAGTAGTAGAAATCAAGTTTAATGCTTAATAATTAAGAATATGTTTGGGTATTGTTATTGTCACCGCTATTGAAGATGGAATTGAGAATTGATTTTCTTACTAAATTTGATTTGGATGATGAGTGATGATAAATTGATGATTGGAGTATGATCATGTAGGTTTTAGAATGATTTAGGTGATTAATTGAGTGTAGATGGCATGTTAGAAGTTGGAATTGATGCTATGATTAAACTAGTGGATGAATAAGTTGATTTGATTGTTAAATTATAAATTCCTAATGTGTTATAATGTTTTGAAAGTGATAAATTTGATGAAAATTGAAGTTTCATGTTAAATGTTGAGTTTCACAAAGTTTAAGGATAAACTAAGTTGAATTGGAGGAATGTACAAACTTGAATTTATATATTTTTTTTGCATGACTTAGTAATATGGTTAACTCTAAGAGGGAAGTTAGGGGGGGGGGGGGGGGGGGGGGGGTAGGGGTGGTTATGGTATGTTTATTTTGAGTAAATTAGAAAAAATTATGATTAATTAATGAATAAGAATTGGATTGGATGTAAAATGAGGCCTAAAAGTGAAAGTCTATTAAATTGGATTAGTGATGAAGGGCGAAACACTTTTAATTCCTAGATGATTTCAAGTCTTTTTTGTTAAAAATCGAGTGGAAATCATTTAGAATTGGTACTTAATAGCATAATGTATCGCTTTTAGGTAATGTGGAACCTATCACGAAGAAATCAATTGGATTCATCAAGAAAAGAAATGGAAAAGCCAAGCTTTTTGCCCATACACCCCTCCATACGGGGTGTATGGAATCCATACGGGGCCGTATCAACCCAGACCAGCCCCTCCAAAATGCACAGAAGGCACTACGCCCCTTCCATACGGGGCGTATGGATCAGCGACGACTTAGATTTTCCTGATATTTGCCCCTTTTCTCTTTCTTTTTTGTACATGTCTATATATATATGTAAGTGGAGAGAGAAAGAAGAGGCAGACAGAGGGTTTGACATTTAACACACACCTTACTTTTCTCTCTTGGAACAACAACTCAAGAAGATCATTGTCTCAACCAAAGCATTCAAGATTCGAACTTCCGGGTAGTATCATGAACTCTAGCTGCTCTCCTATCAATTGTAATTACATTATCTCTCTCATGGAGGAGTAATCTAGAGATCTAGATCTCTTTGAAACCATTCTTGTCATGTGATGAAGGATTGATCTTAATGAAGACATATTGATGTTCTTTTGTTTCATTGCTTGTTCTTGATGTGTATCTTAGATTTATATTTCCGGAGTATGAATCTATGTTTGATTTCATTCAAGTTGATTGAGAAATTGCTTGCATGATTAGATCTAAGGGTAATGAATGAGATTTGATCGTGATTCTAGAGATAGGATAGCGAAAATCTTTTGTTTACCAACCTAACGGTGAGAGAATCAAGTGCTTCATGCAATTCTAGGTTGCTATTGGTTGAGAAGAGATTCTAACGGATAAACCTAGGATTAGATAAGCTAATAGATTTGAGAGAACTATTAGTTTGACTAATGAAACTCCACAGCTTAAGAACTGGATTGTTAGATCTTTAGTTTCTAATGATTCGCAATGGCATGAGTGGGATTAGAGAGAGGTCTAGGTTGCTTAGTTGTTGATTCGAACTCGTGTTTTGTTAAGTTCCATTTCTTTAGTTTAGTACATTTTATAATTAGTCTCTTTTAGTTAAGTTCATTGAATCATTTACTCGCCTTGTTCGGTTGGATAATAGGAACGGAGTAAATATTAGTAATTGGTGAACTTTAATCTTCCTTGGAACGACCCTGATTTCGAACACTATATTACGCTACGATAGGTGCGCTTGCCTATTACATCGTAGTTGGAAGCAAGGAACAGGTTTATAAATTATTAAGCTACGATCCGCAACGATCAATTAGTTAGAATGTTATTGGGTGTGCTCTATTTTGGACTTGAAAATGAGAAATAAATATTGTTTTAGATTTTAGAAAGAAATAGGAATAAGTGGAGTTTTGTTTGAAGTGGTTTGGAATTGAATTGGATAACATAGAAGCTTGTAAAGTTAATAATTTGTAACCTTGTTTAATCTAGTAGGCCAATGGCTCTAAAATAAATAAAATAAGATTTTTTATATTAAAATGGTTAATAGAAGTGATAAGAAATCAAATGGTTTTAGCTTCACTTCATTTAAGCATAAATATTAAGTAAGTTACAACCCTTTAAATTAAAAAATTTAATTATGATAAATTAAAATTAAATTAATGGTTAACTTAATCAAATTGAACCAAGGTTGATTTAATAAGAATATAATTGAATATAATTTAATTAATTGGGCTTTATTAACTTGACTAACTAAATTAGACTAAACTAAGGAATGACATAATATCATGAACCCAAATTACCCATGTGCACAAAATCCAAAATCCAAAATCTAAAATTCAAAATATAGTTGGGCTCATTTGCTTTTAAGGTTCAAAACCTAAATGAGCCTTATCATGATAAATAACTCAATTGGGTCTCAAATCATTCCAAGGCACAAATTAAATTAAATCATTAAAATAGACTAGACTTAGATCTAAAGAAAGAAAATGGACTTACATGATTATAATAAAACCTAAATGGAGCTAAAGACCAAAAACATATTTAGACCCATTAATCTTTAGGGCCTATACCTTAAATGGACCCTTACAAATGAATCAAACTTAAACAAGCCTTTAGCCCTACAAGGCCCTATATCAACAATGGACTTAAAATGAGATTAAAATTCAACCTAATAATTTCTCAAGCCTAAAATATAACCAATAAGACTAATTAAACATGATGGACTTAAATTAATTAAAATAGATGGAAGTGGAACTTAAAATGGACCTAGTAAATATAACTAAACTTAATTGTTTTAATTAAGGCTCGTGGCCCTAATTTCAAATACAATTGAGCCTATTATACTTAAAGACCCAAATATCTTAATTAGGCCTTAAAAATAAAAAATAAAACTAGATTTAAAATTTAAATAAATTAATAGGCTTAAATAAATAAACCTTAAATAGTTTGGAACATAATTAACTAAAAGTTAATCGAGCTTAAGTAACCTTAATTGGACTTATAACTAGTACTGGTCTTAAATATCTTAAACCAAGCTTAAAATAGAATTCAATGACTTGAAATAATCAACTAACTTAATTTTCACTTTTGATACATAAAATCAATTTAATTAACTCAATTGGAACTCAAACTACGATTTGGGAATCATCAACCTAGGTAAGTAGTAACATGTGTATTGTTTGTTAAATTAGAAAAGTTAATTAAACTAATAATTAACCCGATTAAGTAACTACTTGTTGCTTGTGTGTGGTTACTTGAGATAGCAAGTGAAAAACCTTAGATTAAGATTGTGGCTGCAATCATACACCTCAAAATGACACGATAGTTCGGTGCTTAGGCCATTAAACGTAGCTTGGTAGGTAGTTGATAAGTGAGATTACGTCAAAAAATGAGCATTGTAAGTAAAGAGAAGGTATATTAGGAATCGCCTAAGGTTATAGGACCCAATGGACAAAACGATATAGCTGGACTATGATTAGTGAGTTTATATAACAATGGGATCACTTAGACGAGACTACTTAGGTATCAGTTTTCGATAATGTAGAGTTTGACTACTCCCATTAACCTTTATTGTCTATTACAGTGGAATTAAACCCCAAGTCCTCTGTCATGATATCCAAAATCATGAGTACTCCCCTGCTGAATGTCCAACTAAGATAATTAAATGATCTAATTGATTATCTATTACATTAAAATGTAAGCCTGCTTAACATTCGTATATGTATTTTCATTTTCAAATGAGGATGTTTTTAATCTTTTATACGACTCAATAGGATATAACTTTGAGGAGAGTACTAGGGTAAGACCGTGGACCTAGATTATGACCGATATCTATTACTTGTTTTTTAGACTATGTTTCAGTTTAATACTCTAACCTTTTTGGGAGCTGCTTATGGCTCTATGGCCTATTTCCCTTAGTTGTATTTTATAGGCCTTATAGGCTCTAGAACTTAGACTACCTTTCATGCTTATTCATGCATTTTCATTACAAATAAACTATTAAACATTTTCAAAATTCTAATCTTTTTCCAAAATGTTTCCAAAAACTAATTAATGATTTCAATATCTTAAAACTAGTTTAGAAACTCATTTAGTAACTATAACCTTATGTATTCTACTTAAGTTGGTCACATAGTAAACTATTGTCTCTATAGTGAATTAAGGATATGACACCCATTATCCAACTAGATGAAAATACACCATCAACAGATTGTAACTCTTTATATTCTCTAAATAAAGATTATGTCTCTTAGACATATAGTTGAAAAAGGAATGTTAATAACCAAATGATGTATGTAATGAAAGAGGTATAAGTGATAAAAGTGAAAAATTACAAACAACCAAAATGTATTAGTAACTACAAAGTACAGATGACAAAAAGCTTCTAAAAGATATCATAATTAATATTTTAACAATGTATGGTCACATATTGCTATAAATATTGTGTGAATACTATTGTTTAGTTATGTATATATGTATTATATGTAGTTTTTTTATGACTATTGTTATAAAAGACATATCATTCCAATACATATTAAAATTAAAAAAAAAAGGTGAAAAAGACTAACTAACAAAGGGAAAGAAGGTTTACTAACAAAAACTTAAAAATGAAAGAACTTACAAAATTATATATATTAGTGGATGTCCATAAAATTATATATATCAATTACTTTGGACCTTATGTGGATGCTTTGTATCTTCCCCTTTTGCAAAATTTTGCAACTATCTTATTTGATAAAATTCTTCTTCTCATGATCATGTATCTTCTTAGCTCACTTCTATTCATTCTTAGGACCTTGAAGTTGCTTCTACGGACCTTGATTCCCATCATTGCTCAACGACCTGTTTTATTACACCCATCACTAGTTAGATATCCAAATCACTAGCAGGATGCCAAGATTATGATGTATTGTGACACCTAAATTCAAGATAATAATTGGTTGATTATGCATTAATTGTTATGATTGCATGTATGCTTAATATATATTGCATTTGCTTTTGTTTTATGGTTATTACATATTGAGTTTTGGCTCACTCCTTGTGGGAACTCTTTCAAGTGCAAGTATTGCAAGTGATGTTGACTTTTATGATAACTTTAAATGCAACCTATATTATGATTATGGTATTGATCCAGACTATGTTTAAAATGCGGAGTCGTTGTAGCAATTGCTCAGTAAGGATGCTTAGATGTACTAGTTGATTGATAGTGGACTTAGTTTCTTGTGTTGGTGTATTGGTTTTAGTTATGTTAGTTGGTGTTTGTCATACCCCTTTGTTTTAGTTTTCTATTTAGTGCTTATTAGGTTGGCTTAGACTTTAGTGTTCTATTTTGACAATTTATTGTACTTTGTGGTAAGAGTTTAACTCTATAGAGCCACATGGTTTATGTAATTATATGGAATTTGCATTTATTATTTTTTTAGCAATTTATACATGATAGGGATCAACTCTCTTAGCTTAGTTTTAGAAGATTTATTTTTAGTTCAGTAGCTCAAGGAAACACATTTATTTGGTGCCATTTTTACATGGAATTATTTTAAGCTCACTTATTTTGCATGGTAAGTGTACATATAAAGATGTTGTCAACTTAAAGACTTGTAATTATTTCCTTTGTTTTATGTCATTTAGTATTAATTATTTTATGATATTATTTTTCAGTATCAAATATTAAGGTTTATTTTAAATTATATATATATATGGCAATTATTCTCATAATGGGTTATTAGTCATCTAGGAGTGATATTTTTCTTGTCAGGATGCTTATACCCATAGAGTTGTCAATATTTAGTCTTTATTTTATAGATAGTTACTTAATTGACTTTTGATTGGTGAAACCCTAATTAGAGATCTTTCTCTGAAACTTTTATCTATTCTTATCAATTCATAATGAATTGTGATGAACAACTTTTCTTGAATCTAACCAATTGTGCTGTCATATCGATTTATTACTTTCAAATTCCTTTTTTAATCTATATTAAAGATTTTGAAACCTTAGTTCAAATTCGTTGTTAATGATATCATATCTAATAATTTAATTCATTTATATCTTTTAATTTCTTTGTTTCTTAAATAAAAAACCATGAAGATCATAAAACATAACCTGAAAATATTAAATTCCTTTAAATTTCAAACCTCAAAGACCCTATTTAGTTTTACTAGAATACAAAATTCATCAATATCGTCTTGGTATTAGAGTGGAGGTACAGTGTAGGGGATTTAAGATTTATCACTTATATGGTTAAGCAACGCCTAGGATCTATAGGTTGCAATAGTTGGTTGGTATGTAGGGAACTAAAGTTTATAGTAAGGTGTTCTTGTAGATCTAAACATAAAGGTGACAACTTTATTAGCAAGTATTTGATTATTTGTTGGAAATTTTAGATCAGTAAATGCTTTATGATGTTTATCACACCTCGTGGGCCTTTAGGAACATACACTACACAGAAACATAGGGATAACCCCTCTGTTATCTAAGAGTTTGCCTTATAGCGTATAAGGCGTACTCACATCTAAATTCCTTAATCAGGGTTTAATGTTTTTAAGAAAATTCAAAGGCATTTAATAATTCAGAGTAGCAAAATATTTTGAAGTCCATAGGTAAATCATGGAGTTTTAAAAGTTAATAATCTTAGTACATTTGAATTCCTATTAAGTATTGAGAAATTAAAATAAGAA
>JBBMOL010001244.1:0-44572 GCA_037954665.1 Laguncularia racemosa
AGAGCTTGCGCTTCTGCCCACTTAGATCATAGTCCACTGCTCCCAAATTATACTTGTTTCCCATATAAAGGAGGAAATGCCCCCATAAAATAAAACCCCCAACATCAAACACTTTGCACCCCAAATTATAGTGTTGGGCATTCGTCCCCCCTTTAAAATGTTTCCCATCTTCTGGATAAATCCAGAGCCACAAAATTTTGGGCATCCTTGAACCGACGCCAATAAAAACAAGCCTTACATTTTGTGGGGTCCTATTTACACCATGGTGTCCCCGTGGGTCCACTAGGGAAAAGGGCTTAAGACCCCCAAATTTTCCCCCATGTGAGACACAAACCCTATCTTTTGGGTCTGAGTATACCTAAACAATAGGGGCCCCCAAATAGTAATATTCGGGTGGGTGAAGAACTTCTTTTTCTGTTGCTTCGACATCCCCTTGGAAGGACCCCTAGCCATTAATAGTTTGCCATATCCATAAACCGGGGAAACTTCAAACGCTAACTTTGTTGACGGAATAAAAATTTCTTTCGGGAAAATCATCGGTATCTTCTTCCTTCAGGGTATCAAAATGGTTTTTTAATCGAGATAATGATTCCTATAAAATTTCTGCTCCCTTCTTGCTTGATCTAAAGGTTAATTCTTGCAATGGAGTATCCACCAGGGGGCGGGGTTTTGCACCCGTCTTGGTCAAAAGACTCAATGCGGAGTGGTCGTAACACTCACCCTAGAAAAAAAAGAAAAGATCAGAAATTGAAAACAACATTACTACCAATAACCCTTCTCGTATGTATAATTCTTTTGAGTTTCGGTTAGACTTTGGGCATGTTATGGGTGGAATACTATCCTTTCTTTGCCCGGGGATAGCCCCTACGCAAGTCACTAGCAGCACATTATTTTAAAAATATAGGTTCCAATTTGGAGCCACCAGAAGGACCTTGGTCATTTCCCCCCTTCGGCCTCAAAGGTTGGAGACTTCATCATTAAAATAAAAAGGCAAGCCCTTTTCCCAAAACCGGAGGGACGAGATTTTGGCAAAACCCCTTGTGAATCGCTATAAATCTAGAAAGCCCAAAAAACCCTAATATTAACCCCCGAAGAAGGTGGGGAATTTTTGGCTATAGAAAATTTTGGATACTACTTAAAACCCCTGTGAGATATTTTATGTCCCAAGACAATCCCTTCATCCCCATAAAGTGACACTTTCCCAATTCAAACTAATTAGTTTCCACAACGTATGAGCCCCTTCCAAATTACAGGCAAGAATAAAATAAATCCCAAAAAACCGGAAAAGTCATCCATGAATACCCCCAGGTATCTTCAACAGATCTTCGAAAAAACGCTAACAGCACCGCTAAAAGTGGTCGGGGATTACATAACCCAAGGGCATCCCCTTTAAGCAAAGTGCCATGGGACTGTGAAGGTAGTTTTTCTTTACTTTAGGGGCAATTTGGATCTGGTAATTCCCACATCCCCTTAGAAAAAGTAAAAACATATGTCCCGCAAGCCCCCTTAAAATCTACGACAAAAAGACAAAGGAAAAAAGTCTTTGATTTGGGTTTCATTTAATTTGCGATAGTAATGAACTTCCATCCCATCAGTCCTCATGGTAGACTTCATTATTCTCATTTGGGGCCACCCCATTCCCCCCCCCTTTTTGGCACCACCGGATGGGCTTCCCATAAATATCAGAAATAGGAAAATTTTAAACCCCGGGTTAACAAACTGATTACCTTTTCCCCAACGACTTTTTTTCAGTTTGGATTAAATCGTCTTTGGCTTTCACCACTGGTTTGAATTGTCTTCCATCGGGGTTTTGTGTGTGCAAAAAAAATGGACTAACCCTTGGGTATCCGAGATTTTCCATGCCAAGGCACGCTTTGCTCCTTTAAGATCTTCAAGGCTTTTCCTTTGAACAATGGTTAGCCGGTTTCAAAATGACAGAACTGAGAGTCTTTTTCTAAAAAAGCAACTCCAATATCAGGAGTTGCTTCAGTTCCAGAATTGGGGGTCTTAAATTTGGGTAACATCTCCCCCCCCCAAATATTCCCCCTTTTTGTTTTAACCCAAAGTTCTTCCTTCCATAAAGTGATAAATGTCCACGCAAAAAATTTTTTTAAAATGGATGAATAAATACGGCAAGTGTACCGGATCGGATCAAGTAATAAGTGAGAAAGAGTTCAAACCACAAAAGATTGATTAAAAAAAGCCCTTTATAAATTTTATTTTTTTATTTGGAAATGAAAATTTGATGAAAATTAAATGATTATACTAAATGATAAAAAAAAATTTGTGTTTAAAAAAATGAAAATTTGATGAGGGGAAATAGAACCCACCCTAATTCTACTAACTATTGCCTTTCATGTTAAAATAACCTAGCTATAGGATTTTCACAGAAATTAACAAAACCTAATCCTTTATTAAGTGTTAAAAGAATTTACCTAAATTTAAATTTTAATAGCCCCCGCAAATTTCAAACAAATGAGGTTCAAATTCACAATCATAAATTTCCCCAAATTTATATTGCCTAATACTTTAAAATAATTTCTCCTAATCCCTAGTAAAAAATTTTAAAAAAAAATTTGCATGAAACACTTGGTAAATTTTAAAAAAATTTCAATAACGCTGCTTCCACATGAATTTTTAAAATCTACTTAGGAATTCCTGAAAAACCAAAATTTTCTTTTCGAGTCATTTAATTTCTATGCTTTGTTTTTAAATTAAAAATACAATTTCATAGGGACTTTTATATAAAATTGCTATCTACTTTTCCCTTAAAACAAAAAACAAATCATTTTGTTTGAATTATGGCTTCATCATATTTCCCAAAGGAAATGTTTTGAACATTATATATAATTGCAAAAAAAAAATTTGAAAAAATGGGTCAAGGGAATTATATTAAACAACAAGTAAACAATAAAGGGCATAAAAGAAAAAAAAGAAATTTTAAAAAACAATGCATAATCTTCAAAAAACTTACAAAATAACTTTTCTTCAAACAAAAAATTTTGGAATAACAAAATGAAAAGGAAAAAGAAAAATAAAACCCAAAAATTTCAAAGGGGAATTCAAATTTATTTCAAAAAAAGACAAAGGAGCTAAACAAAGAATCAAAACAAAAGGATTCAAACAAAGGGATTTAAAAAAAGGGGATGCTCCCAAGGTTCACCAAGGGGCCTATTTTGATCCAAAGGGGGGGGAAAAAGGGTTGATTGATGAGGTTTTGAGTCAGCAAATTAAAAAAATACTTTTTGAGAATTTTGAAATTGGATTCTGGGGAGTAATGAAGGCGGTCAAGGCCGGTTTAAAAGGCCGGCGGCTTTAATTTTTTTTAAAGGCCGGGTTTAATAAGGCCGGCCAACCCCGGCCAAGCCGGCGCCTTGAATGTCCCGGGCCCAAGGCCACGACCTTTTTGCAATCCTCTGCCGTTTTCCCCAAAATTTTGTAAAAAAATCCCCCTTAAATTTAATTTATTTTTGGGCCCTCAAAACCTTATTTTCAAAAAAAACCATTAAGATCATTTTTTTTATATTTTCTTATAATTTTAAAATAAATTTAAATAAGTCCAAAGAGAATATTTAATGTAAATCTTATAACACCCCACACTTAATTTTGCTTGACCTCAAGCAAAATTATTTAAAAAAGGGAAAATCATCATTGAACTTCGGGCCATTGTTTGCCAAACGAAGTTTGTAAATAGAAATTTTCTAGTTAAATTTATAGTTAATCTAAATACAACGATTTTTAATTATGTTTAACAATAGAAAAAAATATTAGTCCATAAGAAAAACTTCTTTTAAACTTCATTGGTTATTAGAAAGTACCCCCCCAAAAAATTTATTTCTCTAAACAAGATAAAAAGGAGTGAAAGCATAGGGATCCTTTTTTTTCCTAGAATTTTTCTCCCTTTTTTTTTTTTTTTTCCCCTTATTGACAGGGGAGTAACTTCCCCTTTTCAAAGGGACCAAAGCTGCCCTGTAATTTGGTTTTCATTAAGTACTAAATTTTCCCTTTTCCCCGCCCTTCTCTTTATTGTGAGTTCATTGAGCCCCAATCCTGGGCTCATCCCTAAGTGCCCCGGGTTTTTAAAGGGACCCCACGAATCTTCCTCACACTAACTTTTAAGATTGGATACTCTTAACTCACTTTCCTGATTATGGATAAAGGCTCCTTTTTTTTTTTTTAAGGGATCACTAAGTAAAAATATTTAAATTACCTTTTTCACTGGGTGTTAAGGTATTCTCAAAAAATTTTAAGAAGTTTTATCCAACCAATTTTCCTTGAAGTAAACTTGTTTTTTTTTTTCAACTTAAGGCCCAAATCTAAAGTTAAAAGGCAAAACAAGGGAAAACCCCCTTCTCTAAGATTTTACTATTAAATTTTTAAACTAGTAAACAGTCAAATATTTGGCGATGGGCACCAATTAAGTAAATTTCAGGATTTCAATTTAAGGACATAAATAAAGCAGGGTTTTGTAAGCTCTGGTGTGCAATCATTAATTTTAATTTAAAATCCCTTCCCCACATTAAATTGGAAAAGTCCCATTTTTCCTAATATTCACAAAATTAAGGAAAAGAATGTCAATGCAGAAATTGAAATAGGGTACTTCCTGGTGAAAATTATTCTCAGAAGAAAATTTCGTATCCTTGGAGTGTCTGAATGCACCGAGGGCCTTATAAACCTTTAAAATGTTTTTTTTCTTCTTTTTTTTTTTGTAACAAAATTTAAAAAACCTAGTGTAATTTACTTATTGAGCAGGGCGCCCCCCTTGAGCGTTTAGTTTTAGCGCTAGCCGATTTTTCCCAGTTAAGTTCTTGAATCCCCTAAATCCACAATTGTGGCATTTCTATAAACTGTTCCCCTTCAAGTAATTTTGAGAAAACCTTTCCCTTGAAATCGGTTTTCTTTCCCTAAACTCAACGCCCATGGGAAAACACTTAACAATTTCAAAGGGCCAGCCCACGTGATTTTCAATTTCCCTGGGAATAGCTAAATTGAAGTTGTAAAATAAGACCTTTGACCAGCAAAAACCCCTGTAAGATGTTCTTATCGCCTCGTTTTCCCTTCCCTGAAATTCTCCATTTTCATTCTCCCTCTTTCCCCCGGGCATTTGATTCAATGGAGCAACCTCTTTTCCCCTCCCTTTGAAATCAAGTTAAGGTATTTTATGGCCCAGTTCCTTGTGCTCAAGCTCAGGGTGGGGAAATGTTTTTTACCAAAAACAATCTTGGGGGGGACATTCCAATGGGTGTTTTAAAAAGTGTTCTATAACCCCATAATATCATCAATTTTTAAAGCCCAAATCCTTTGGGGATCTTTGCATTTTTCTTAAGATTTTTATTTCCCTATGGATACCTCAAACATTCCCCTTTTTTTTGGGGGTGATAAGGGTTGGAAATTTTTGTGGTAACCCATTTAATAAAATTTTAAAATTGCCTGTTAAAAAAATGTGTTCCCCCATCATTTAATAGCCTAGGCCCCCCAAATTTAAAAATTTAATTTTTTTTAAAAAAATTTAAGAAACCCGCTGTCATTATTTGTAGAGAAACTGCCTCTACCCATTTCGAAACTAATCAACACTAAAAGAATATATTTTTTGAAAAAGAGGGGGAAAAGGCCCCATAAAGCGATTCCCCAAACGAAAAAAGTTTAATTACAAGAAATTTTTTTTGTGGAAAATTCATGTTTTCTTGAAATATTCCCCCGCCTTTAGCATTGAACAATCTAATAAAGCCCCTCAATCATAAAACAAACTGGGCCAATAAAATCCGAAAGATAAAATTTTTGCTGCTTTTTTTTTCCTACCAAATGACCTCCACCTTCTAAATGACATGCTGAAAACTAACTGTTCACTTTCAGGTACGCATCGTTAATTATTTGGGTTAGCACAATTTTTAAAGAGATAGGGTTCACCCAAAAATAAAACTTCACATCATGAAAATTTTTTTTCGTTAGTGGGATAAACCATATGGAGTGTTTTTTGCAAACCCAAAAAAAGAATCAGCAAAACCAAGGTAATTTTTGAACCTACACATACAATTGTTCTCGGGGAACTTTTCTTTAATAGGGAATAAAAAAATAGTTCCCAAGGGGAAAATGATCACCACCACATTTAAATTTCCTTTTTATCTTTAATTTCCCCGGTTAAATTCTTGAGTAGTGAATCCATCAAATTTAACCTGGGTTTGCAACGTTTAGAAAATAAATATTTAAGGGCAGCATGGTATTATACTTGATTTTAAAAAACCTATTGGGTAAGGCCGGGAATTAATCCAGCAAATATAACTGCTAAAAGTTCTTTTTCAGTTGTGGCATAATTCCTTTGGGGCCCCTCATTTAAGGTTCTATGCAAGTATTTTACATGAAATGACTTATCTTTTCTTTCCCCCAAGTACGCTCCAACACAAGTCGCGGCATCGCCCTCAACTCGAAGGAAGCTCCCAATTAGGTGCAACAATCACTGGTGCAGTAGTGGCTTCTCCTTTAATAGATTAAATCCCGCAAACCCTACAATTTTTCTAAACATTACAAAAAGGGGGGGGAAATGATTTTTTCGGGACTCATTCATTTTTAAGTTAACAGACTCTCCAAACTTTACAGTGCAGGGGAATTAATTTTTTTTGCCCCATTTTGTCCCAAAGTAAAACCACCTTTTTTGGTACAACTTGGACAGGACTAACCCATTTACTATCAGAAATTGGAAAAAATAATGCCAGCATCTAACAATTTAATACTTTTTTTAAAAATTTCCCTTTAAGAGTTGGGTTAAGTCTTCTTTGGGGGTTTGTACTGTAGGTTACACTCAGCTTCAAAAAAATTTTCCTATGAGTATAAAATGAAGGGCAAAATTCCCCTTTAAATTTATCAGCAATGGTCCCCCGATGCTTCCTTATGTTCTCTTAGAAAAATCCAAAAGTTTTTTGCTCTTGATCACCTGTCAAAAAGAAGAAATGATTATTGCAAAGTATCATTTGTTCCAAATAAGCATACTTAAATGACCAGGCAAAGGTTTAAGTTCAAGCACCGGGGGTTGTGTCAATGACGGATCGGTTTCTTCTCAGTGGTGCCCAGTCCTCATAGTGTCGAGTCTTGAATTCATAAACTTGTTCAGTATGTTCTTCTTGGGGTTCACCCCTCATCATCACTCCAATTATCTAAATCCTAAGGACGGGACTCCTCGTGTCCACACCCTACTTATCTTCCCCATGAACTCAAAGGAAAAGTCTCAACACTATCAATAGTGTAACAGGATTTACAGTCATAAAATTTTTTTTTAGCCTCATACACATTAAACGTGACTTGTTCATCCATAACTCTTAAAGTAAGCTTACCTTGTTCCACATCAATCAATGCCTTACCCTGTTGCCAGGAATGGTCTTCCTAAGATCATGGGTACCTCTTTATCTTCTTCCATTTCCAAACTATAAAGTCAACTGGAAAGTTTAATTTGTCCACTTTTACTAGGAATTCTCCACTTTTAACCTTTGGGTACTTGACACTTCTATTCGCAAGTTATAAGGTGACGTGCGTCCTTACAATTCTCCAATCCCAGTTTCTGAAAATGGACAGAGGCTTAATTTATACTTGCACCAGAATCTATAAGTACTTTATCAAAATGAAAAAATTTCCAATTTGTGCAAGGAACAGTAAAACTTCCCTGATCTCTTTGTTTTTTGGGGAAAATTTGGGTAAATTCTTTTGTAAGATCATAGAACATTCCCCCCGTAAGCATCACTGGTTCATTCCCTCAATCTTCCTCTTCTTTGTGGTAAATCCTTCATGAACCTAGAATGATGGCATCTGCTGAAGTGCCTCTACAAAAGGAATGTTAATTTGCAAATTTTTTTAAAGACTTCAAAAATTTAGCAAAATTGTGAATCCAAAATTTCTGTTGCTTCAGCCTTCCCGGGAAAGGAATAGGAGGAACATATGCTTGCACTTTTGGTGAATTTTGCTTTGGTTCCCCCTTCCTTTGTTTCCCTTTATCTTTCTCTAGTTAACCTCCTCTTCCTCAAGTTTCTTTATCAACCAATCCTTACCACTTCTTTGGCATAATAGCATTTACACCCTTGGGGTTCTGCTCAGTATTACAGGTAAAGACCCAGATGGTCTATTACTCAACTGTTGAGACATTTGACTAAGTGATTTTCAAGATTCCTAATGGTGGCTTTTGAAATTTTTCAACATTGTGTCATCTTTGCAAAAAACTTATCATGAGTTCTTCCATTTTAGACTGACCTTGCTGAGAAGAGGTATTATGATTAGGATATTGTTGATGGGGAGTATTATGATTAGGACCTTTTCTTTTGAAAATCCGGGGGGTTTTTAAGTGCATTGTTATCATTTCTCCATGAGAAATTTGGATGATTACGCCACCCTGGATTGTAGGTGTTTGAATAAGGTCCTTGATTTCCTCTTTGGAAATTATTGACAAAATTTACTTGCTCTCCATGGGATGAGGAGGAAAAGTTTCCAGATGGGCACTCAAGAGTTGAGTGTGGTCCTGAGCATAACTCACAATAAGAAATTTGATAACATTAAAAGATGGTGCAGAGGTGAGTTTACTTACCTGAGCGGTAAGAGCAAAATCTGAGCTGTTAAGGTGTCCATGTCATTAACAGATGCTACTCTAGACTGACCTCTTTCATGTTGCCAATTATGTGCACTAGAGGCCATTTCATCTATCAAAGCACTAGACTCTTCATATGTTCTTACTCATTAGTGCACCACCAGAAGCAACATCTACTAGAGATCTCAATGTATCATCTAAACTGAGATAGAATATCTCAATAAGGAGATTATCTGGTAATCCATGATGGGGGCATTTTCTAATTGCCTCCTTGAATCTTTCTCATGCTTCATACAGTGATTCACCACTAAACTTAGTGAAGTTTGTGATGTCATTTCTTAACCTAGCAGTTCTAGCAGGTGGAAAAAATCTCCTTAAAAATTTAGATGAGAGATCAACCCAAGTTATTATAGAGTCTTGTGGCAATGAATTGTACCAAGCCCTAGCTTTTTCTCTAAGTGAAAACGGAAAAAGTTGTAGCCTAATTACATCATCAGATACATTATTCATTTTCACTGTATTACAATATTGAAGAAATACTGCAATATGCTCATCAGGACTCTCATTTGGATATCCTCCAAATTGTTTTTGATTGAACCATTTGAACGAGTGTTGGTTTTTAATTCAAAATTGTTAGCCTGAATTGTTGGTCTTCTTATTGCAGGACCTGAAACAACAGGTATCGTGTATTCCCGAAGTGCTCTACCAACACACCCTAATCCGATTGTTGTTCTCATCTGCCATGTTCTCTTCTTCCTTTCTTCTCTGCTCTCTTCTAAGTTGTCGCAAGGTGCGTTCTATCTCAAGATTAATTGGTAGAAGTTCAGCACTTCTACTCTTGCGCATAAAAAGAACCTCAAAGAGAACAGGAAACGATCACACAATGAAAAAAAATAAATAAAATTAAATAACAAAATAATTGCGCCTAAATTAACAATAGAATCTGAAGATGGTCTAATATTAATCAATCCCCGGCAACGGCGCCAAAAACTTGATCCACGCAAAAAGAGATACAAAATGAGCGTGAATAAATACCGGCAAGTGTACCGGATCGGATCAAGTAATATAGTGAGAAAAGAGTGTCGAACCACGAAGATTGATTAAGTAATAGACCTTTATCAATTTCTACTATTATTTAGGCAATGATATTTGATGAAAATTGAATGAATTATACTAAATGCTTAAAAAGAGAATTGTGTTTGAAAAATGATGAATTGATGATGGGAAATAGAATCCACCCTAATTCTACTAATCATATTGCCTTCATGTTATATAACTCATAGCTATATGGATTTTCACAAGAAATTAACAAAACCTTAATCCTTTATTAAGTGTTAAAGTAATGCTACCTCAATTTAATTTTAATAGCTCCCGCTAATTTCAAATCAAATGAGGATTCTAATTCACAATCATAAATTTTCCCAATTATATGATTTCCTAATATCTTTAAAATAATTTCTCCTAATCCCTTAGTGAAAAATTTAATAAAAATATTGCATGAAAAAACTTAGGTCAATTTCTAATAAAATTCAATAACGCTACTTCCACATGAATTATTAAATCTTACTTAGGAATTCCTGATAAAACCTAAATTTCTCTTTCGAGTCATTTACATTTCTATGCATTGATTTCAATTACAAAATACAATTCATAGCAGGACTTCTTATATGAAAATTCCGCATATCTACATTTCCTATAACATGAATACAATGATCATTTTAGTTTGAATTATGGCTTTCATCATATTTCCCACAAGGATGATTTAAAACATTATAGTATGAATTGCATAAAAACAATTGAAATAAATAGGTGCAATGGAATTCATATTGAACAACAAGAATAAACTAATAAATGGCATAAAAGAAAATAAAGTAATTGAAAAAAATAGCTATAATCTTCAAGAACTTCAGCAAAATAACTTTCTTTCTTCAAACTAAAATTTGGAATAACATGAAATGTAAAGGAATTAAAGAAAACATAAAATCCTAAAGTTCGTAAGGGAATTCTAATGATTTCAAAGAAAGACAAGGGATGTTAAACAAAGAATCAAAACAAAAGGATTCTCAAACAAAAGGGGATTCTAAACAAAAGGGGATGCTCCCAAGGTTCACACAAGGGGCCTATTTATAGATCCAAAGAGGAGGGGGATAAGGTTGATCGATGAGGATTTGAGTCAGCAAATTAAATAAGATACGATTTGGAGAGATTTTCGCAATGGATATCCGGGGAGTAATGAAGGCCGGTTCAAGGCCGGCTCAAGGCCGGCTTTAAGGCCGGCGGCTTTAATGCTTTTTAAGGTCGGTTTAATATAGGCCGGCTCAAGGCCGGCTCAAAGCCGGCAGCCTTGAATGTAGGCCGGCCCAAGGCCGGTAGCCTTTATTGCAATCCTCTGCTCGCTTCTTCAATTTTGTGAAAAACTCCTCCAATTAAATTGTAATTTACTTTTGGATCCTCAAAACCTGTATTTTCACAATAAACACCATTAAGTATCATTTCTTTATATTTTCTTATAATATTAAAATAAATTTAATATAAGTCCAAAAGAAAATATAAGTATAATGTGATCTTATCAGTCAACATTTCTTGTACTACACAATCATCTGTTCTCTTCAATATCGCATACTCTTAAACTCAACTCTAATGGATCCTTGCATAAGATATCTTCCACAACGGTATCAGTTAAATCAATTGCATCACAAGTATCATCAGAACTCATCGATTTCTTCATCACAGCCGATATCTGTATCACTAACTCGTTTTCCCCAATGCGCAGCACTAATTGGCCCTCAACCACATCAATGATTGCTTGGGCTGTGGCTAAAAAGGGACATCCCAAGATCAGAGGAACTTCAGTGTCAACATCCATGTCCAAGATCAGAAAATCAATCGGGAAGATGAAAGTCTCTACTTTCACTAATACATCTTCAATAACCCCTCTAGGAAACTTCACTGATTGGTCTGCCAATTGAAGACTCATTCGTGTGGGCTTTGGTTCCCCTAATCCCAGCTTTTGAAAAATTGAATATGGCATCAAGTTTATACTAGCCCCTGAATCTGTTAATGCTTTTTCTATTGGTAGATTACCAATGAAACATGGTACGGTGAAACTCCCTGGATCTTTCAATTTCTTTGGAAGCTTGTTCAGTAAAATCGCGGAACAACCCGCACCAATTGTTGTAGTGGAGATCTCTTCTATCTTCTTCTTATTAGACATCAAATCTTTCAAGAACTTGGCATACTTGGGCATTTGAGAAAGGGCTTCCAGAAGTGGTAAGTTGATGTGTAACTGTTTGAACAAATCCAAAAACTTACCGAAATGTTCCCGATCTTTGTCGTTTCGCAGCCTTGCAGGTTATGGCAATGGGGGTTTATAGGGCTGGACGATAGGTGTCTTCTTAGCTTCCGAGTCTTTTGTTCCTTCCTCTATAATTTTGCCTTTTTCTGCTTTATTAGTGGTCTCGCCCTTATCAACAATCTCATTCCCCTTCCTAACAACAGGAGTTTCCCCACACTTATCCGATTTCACTTCCTTTCCACTCCTAAGAATTTGACCTTCACGTGTTCCCTTGGGTTGGTTTCTGTATTTCTAGGGAGTAATCCTTGTGGTCGCTCAGCAAGTGCTTTGGAGATCTGCCCCACCCGGTTTTCCAAGTTGTGGATTGAGGCTTCATGATTTCTTAGAGCTGCCTTTGTGGACTGTTGGCGTTGCTCCGACGTTTGAATGAATTCCGTAATCATATCCTCAAGACTAGATTTCTTTTCTTGGGAAGGAGGTGGAGTTGGTCTTTGGAATCCTGGAGCAGGTGCATTACCCCTTGGAAATTGTTTATTACTCCATGAGAAATTGGGATGATTGTGCCACCATGGATTATATGTGTTGCTATAGGGATTGTTCTGTGGCCTTATGGGGTTCCCCACATACTCAACACGCTCTGGCACTTCAGATACCGCATTGTTGGAATGAGGTTCAATTGAGCAGTATTGGGATGGTTGAGATACAGCCATCCCTGCAACTTTTGAAGCAAGCGCATCCACTTTTGCTACAATTGCTGTCATCAAATCGACCTCATAAATACCCGCTGCCCTATGTTTTTGTCTACCATGGCTCCACTGGTGATTATTTTTGGCTATGTTCTCAAACAAACTCAACGACTCTTCCGACGTCTTCACATTCAGAGTACCCCCAGCAGCAGCATTAATTGTCTATCGAGTTGCATAGTCAAGCCCATTATAGAAGGTAGAAACTTGTAGCCAGTTAGGCATTTGGTGATGTGGACATCGCCTAAGAAGATCCTTGAATCTGATCCATGCTTCATGCAGGGGCTCGTGGTCTAGTTAGTTGAATGATGTGATATCATTTCTCAACTTGGTAGTTTTCGATGGTAGGAAATAATAGTCCAGGAAAGTCTCCACCATCTGGGTCCAAAGGGTTATGGAATCCCGGTTTAGTGAACTAAACCATTGCCTTGCTTTCCCCCGGAGAGTGAAAGGGAAAAGTCGCAATTTCAACGCTTCTTTAGATACCCCATTTTGCTTGATAGTTGCGCAAATATCCAAGAACATCTAGATGTGCGCATGAGGGTCCTCGTCAGACAAGCCATCAAACTGGCATTGATTGTAAATCATGTGCATTGTGGAGGCCTTGATTTCGAAGTTGTTGGCCTCTATTGCCGGTTGCACAATACACAAACCAGTGCTGCCTAGAGTAGGTCGAGCATATTCAACCATCGTCCTTTGTTCATCTGCCATTGGTTCAACTTCTGTGTTACCACGGGTGATAGAAGTTTCCTTGTTAGCCACGGATGTTGCTTCTTAACTTTCCAAAGGTTCGTCGAAATTCAAATTCCCTACTATCTCTTTAGCACTTTTCAATCGCCTTCTAAAAGTTCGGTCAATCTCAGGATCAAGGTTGAGAAGCTTAGATGAAGAGCTCCTTGTCATAAATTGCGAAAAACAAATGATGAACTTAGTTTCCTCAACAAATTTCAATGGAAGCACGGATGAAACTAAGAGAAATAATTAACAAAAAAAAAATTATAGTTAAAGTAGTAGGCGTCAAGTTTTCCTAATATTAAAAGTCCTCGGCAATGGTGCCAAAAACTTGGTTGATGATCTGATCATTCTAACAAGTTAAATCCTATACTCAATCTTAGCTTACGATCAGTTCTTAGGCAAGTATACCTATCAATTAGCAATATAGCATTGGAGTATAGGTATCGATCCCACGAAGACTTATAAGTACTAGTACTAACGATTATCCTACTATTTAACTTCTCACTATTGATGAACTTAATTACCCTAATTACTGATTAAAACTGAAAGGAATGAATTAAATGATCAGATTGAAGATATTCAAATACTCCTTTAGTTAATTCAATTATCTAAACATACCCTACCTAAGTTCCACCCCTAATTATCATGCAACTTTTATTACAATGATTAATACTCAACATCTCTGATCTGCGGAGTTTCTTACACTAAATTAAGGTCTTTCTCAAGATCAATAATCCCTAATCCTAATTAAGTCAATTAAGATCTCTCTTTAATTATCATAATTAAGATTGCAATAAAATCCTAGGACTCTCAATTGAACCAGACCACCATGACCTCATTCAATACAAAAAAGATCCTATAACCTATCTCTAGGATTACAAGTAGTCTTTTTATTCTTGCCAGATCTACTCTATTAAGCGATTTCTCAATCTTATTAATAGAGATCTAATTCAATCCTAATATTGCGCACATATCAAGATAAACAAACCATGATTGCAACATAAATAAACTCAAAGATCAGGATTAATCATTGAAACATTAACAAATCCGTTACATAACAATTAGGGGTTTCTCGAGGGATCAGGTATAAAACAATTAACTACTCATGAATCTAATAAAAAGAACAAAAGAGAAAATATTAGAATCCATAAATAAACCCAAACACAAAGATCTTGGCTTCGATTTTGGAAACTCTTCTAACTTCTCTTCTCTAGGGTTGTTCTCGTGCCGCCTCCTCCCTTTTCTTTAGGGTTGGTTCTATTTATACTTTTAAGGGAATAGCAGAGGATCTTCAACTAGAAAAGATACGAATATATCTTTCCTTTTCCAAGTAAATCTCGAAAAGTGAATAACATACGCCTGACACGCCCACCAACATGGCCAGATTTCAACCCGTGTCTCCCTCTGGTCGATAATCCACAATTCCTCATCCTTGTTCAGTGTGTGGCGCGGCTAGAAACACGGCTAGATTACAAACCGAATCAGGCTTTGGACTCTTCCATTTCTCCTTAGAGTCTGCCATAGCTTCAAGCACTCCCATATCACAAGTCGTGCTTCCTTTCCAAGTGACAAATTTCATCCTCAGGCATGTACACGGTTCATGACACGGGCGTGGCTTTCCCTATGTTGTCCATAAGTAGCTTTAACTTGATCTTTTTAGCTCCAATCATGCTCCTTTTCTTATCTTTCCACTTCTCTTTAGTATTATACCCTGAAACTGATATATTTATCTATTAAGTACCGAATCCGCATTGATTTTATTCAAAAGATTACACAAATTAATCATTAACGCCCATGATTTATAAGGATTAATTTACTCTTATCAATGGGATAATCACCTTCTATGTTGATAGGAAGCAATAGAACAATTGCACTTATTATCCCTAGCACTTCCTTTTGGGTCAGAATATAAAATTTTGGGCAAAGCATTGAACTCTACATCCTTAATCTCCTTCGTTGGTGCAATGAATCTGCTCGGATTATCTCCCATCTTTAACTCTTCAATAACCATCATCCCCTGCTCGTTATTCAACAAAGGCTCCTCCACAATGGCTTCCTTACCAACAAAACTCTTATAGGCTTCAACTACTTTTCCACTGCTCCCACCATCATCAATCAAAGTACTATGATTGTTAAGGGTTGAGTTTTCCTCTTATTCAACCCTCTCCTCCTTAAACCCTTTTGGAATTAAGTTTACTGGCTTAGGTGCTTGTGGAATTTTCTGAGGAAGGATTTGCTCGTAATCAAGGGAAAAAACTTTCGTTCTAGCAAGTATTGCATCATAAACCAAGTCCTCACTGGATCTTTACCCTCAAAGTGTCTTACTCCCTGAAGTTATTCCCACCAATACAATGCATCACCCCACAAACGACTCTCCACTAACTCTATCTTCATGCCCTCTGAAATCCTCATATGGTCAAAGAATCTTTCAATGTCCTCAACCCAAACCCAAAACTCATTCAGACTCCCAGTACCATCGAACTCAGATACAACATATTTGAATTGAGAAAAGATTTCATCTTTATACCTATAATTACATCTGTTGTACCGTCTTATGCTACCATGGCCTCTTCTCCTAGCCAGATCTTTAAGAATCTCATCTTCATCGTCTGTATCATAAATAACAGAATTGTTCCTTGGATCGCCTTCCGGTTGTCTCCAATAAACTTGCTTACTACTGTTGGTATTGGATCGATAGGTCAGGGCTTCACAATGCTGTTCCTTTTGTTGGATTTTCTAACCCATGGTCTCCTCTATTGCCCTTCGTATTGGTTGCCCGTAACGTAAGACTTTTGCATCCCGATCTAGGTCGAGAACGCGACCGCCGTCAACACCGTCGTTAACCGATATCTCCATTGGAAATAACCTTGCTCTAATATCAACTAACGCAGCACGGAAAGAAAAATACAAGTTACTCCTTGACAAACCTCAATTGCGCACAATCGAGAGCGCAGAGAAACTTTTCTCTAAAAAGTGTATATTGAATAATGAATAATGGTTCACCCTAAAATGACCTAATAACTATTTATACTCCTCAGGAAAACACGTAAAAAAAGGAAATAAATATGTATACGTGGAAATAAATATAAGTATACATGTCTGTCATCTGGCATGTACACGGCCGTGTATTCGGGCCGTGTAAGCTTTTGGGAATATTTCTAACATAATATACAGTCGTGTCCCCTGGCCGTGTATGGAGACCGTGTATGTTTCTGGGAAAGATCTTGACAGAACACACGACCGTGTAAGAGGCCGTGTAGGCTTCTAGGAATTATCCTAGTATATCACACGACTGTGCCTTCTGGCCGTGCGTGCAGCCGTGTGTGTTTCTGGCCTACGATGTCCGCATAAAACCATATGTTCCTTTAATTTCCTTAAAAACTAGCCCATTTTTCAGCCAACTCGTCATCTACAAAAGTGAATGCCAATGGTAGTATATGGTTGTTACCATCATTGCTATAAGCAACCAGCAACTTGTGTGTATACTTCTTATAAGGAAAAGTTCCATCAATGGTAATGACTAATCTAAGCAATCTCTATGCTGTAATGCACTACCCGAATGCCCAGAAAACCCACTTAAGAGTGGACACTCTAGGGGTAATTGATCTTCTCCACCCCTAATCAAGTCATATTCCAAGATTAGTATTTTTTATCGCATTTAGAAGCTTAAGGAATTCATTGTAAGACAACTTCCAATTCTTATACACATACCTAATAGCCCATTTCTTACCATCGCAAACCTGTCTTCTACCTATCTTGTAACCAAATTCCAATTCCACAATAGAAGTGAGCTCCATAACCTTCATATCAGGATTGTCTATGACAAAATTTACAAACTGACTTGCAAGAAGATTGCAATCCAACTATAGGTGATCATAACTTATCATTAGGTTGATATGTGTGTGTGGACCCTCAAATCTAATAACTATAAACAACTCCTCTAGCTTCTTCTTTTAGGCCCTAAGCCTCTACTTACAACTATCTTCTCTTTTTGAACAATAAACATAGATTCTACAATAGTGAAGTTACAACGGCTTTTCACATGATAAGACTTAACTACTTAAACCACATTTTCCTTTGTCCTAAATCTCATGCCTTTATAGAACTTGCCACTACTACTCAAACCATTCCACATTACATTTTGCTCCTCCTCAAAATAGATTTAATTGTCATCACCATCAACATTGTAATAGGGAATAGGATCACTAACTACCATACTGAGTGGTTTAGCCAAGCTTGGCTGATACATTGCTTGTCTGGAGAACTCACGTGCAATTGGAGGATCCTCCTAAACTATATCATCTCCTTCAATTTCACTTTCCTCATCTTCCTCCTTAGAGTTTTTCTCATAGTCGGAACTTTCCTCCTCAAAACCTATACTAACATCAGTGTCTATTGTAGTTTCTGTTCCCAAACACACCATGTAGGGATCGTGTGTGTCTGGTCATTGTAATACTGGAGTAACTGCTCTATCTATTTCATCCTCATCATCCAATGGTGCCTCTTCCATGGGGATTAGGATAAATGCTTCAAATGTCAATGTCTTTAGAGGCATTTCTTCCATCTTATGTGAAGAATGCGGGTATCTACTTTCTTGAAATGTCTACAGTTTGAAGGGACCCCCTAAATCTTCAGAAATTCTAACATACAACTGTTATATGCCATGATCTCCAAGAAATTCAACTATTTCAATCAAATTTTCAACATTATCATCATCTATAATTGCTATCAAGGTATAAGTTGTATTATCCCCATGGAAAATAGGATGCTTGTGAATTATCTTAACCCTCCACTTCAGTTGGATTGACTCCAATATTTTAGCATATTCTATATAAGAATTTGGTGTAATTCACATTCTTCTTCATTTTCAACTTCTTAATCAAATCCCTATCATATTTTGGCCCTTAGTTACCACCCATAATATTTCCAAATGCGTAGATCATCAATTTGATGTAGTCATCCATTGTTATCCTATCCACAATATAAATAAATTATCAGCTATTCGACAAAAAATAGATAATATCACTTTTTTAAAAATTGACAATGCAAAACATTGATCTTTTTCTTACCATGTTAGAAAAAAAATATTACGTTTCAATTTTAATTTTTACTTTAGAATTTTTTTAGAAAAATTGGCAATTTTACATAAGACCACAATAAAGATTATTTTATAAAAAAAAAACTTTTAAAAGTTTTTTTTAAGGATTATTCAATTACAATTTTTTTTGACAACACAGATAATAAACCATAAATTTGACATTTAAATTTAATTTGAAAATTTTTATCAGCATAATGTTGATCTTGTTCCCATACTAACGGAAAAATTAACTACTACATATTACATATTGCAAGATCTATATAAATCTTGTCTAACACACTACAAACTAACAACAAGTGCTAATATTTTCTAAAAAACATAACATTACAAAGATTCATGGTAAAAGTTTGTCAAATAATGAAAACTAACACAGTAAACAAAAAAAAACCTCAACTTTTTATGAAAATACATACCAAAATATAGATTAATTAAGTTTTTTTCATTGAGGAAATGATAGATCTCCACAGACTCATTTAAATCCCATTGTTTCGTAGCTATAGAAGACCTTCCTGCAAAAGAGAAAAATAAACGAAGAAATGGAGTTTGTAGAAGGAAAAATAAGAATGAATGTGTTCTATTTTTACGTTTGTATTATTAATTTGATATACTAAAACGTCAATGACTCTATTAAAGTAAGTTTACATGCATTTGTTTTTTTTAGGTTTGCAAGTTGTAAGCTTATAGTGGACATGTGAACAGTATATATTTAACGAATTCTTTTTGACGGTGGGACTAATTGTATTAGGAGGTGTGTCATGTATTGAAGGCATGTTTTGGATTTGCAATTTCAAGACCCATTTTTGGAATTCTTTTTTTGGTACCCTATTTTATGAATTAAAAAAAAAACAATATTATTCTAGTGGATTCCTCTGCATTATGATCTATACATGAATATAAGATGCGTTTTTGAGTAAGAAGGTATTCTTTGTGTGTTCTTAGAAAGGGTCGGGAAATTTTTATCGTTTTTTTTTTTGTTTTTGTTCTTATTTCTCTTATAAATTAGTGGTCAGTCTAAGTTCGTGTGCTAGATTTTGAACTCCATAAATCCATTATTAAGGGGAAAGAAAGGAGCAATCTCTATTTTTTACCTAGCTATAAGACTCTTTCACATAACTTATGTAAAGATAGTTATATCACTAAAAGGGAGAGAAAGAAATATTTTTATATTATCTATTTATCTAATACTACACGTATTTTGTAAATTAAATATAATATAATTGGTTTTGTTATGTGGAGTACCTCAAAAAGTTATCAAGACTACTTTACAATTTGTAGTTTGTATTTTTTCTATATATATCATTTATTTTTAAAAATATTCTTACCATTCAAATATTGATGTCAAATCAGAAGTCGGAGCTAAAACACTTCGTAATAATGCCAAAATAATGAGCCAAAATGGGATTATAAATACAAGTAATTTATGCTAATAATTCTTGTATATTTAAACAAACTCTTTTTCGAACATTAAAAGACTTCACCTTGGCAAATTGCATACTTTTATTTTTTATTTCTTGAACTCGCGTATAGATCTAATTATTTTATTTTCCATACCGATAGGATACGTAACATGGATGAAGAAGATCCAGCCCCTCATAATAGGAGAACAAGAAGCACAATTTATTATCCCACTGAACAACCTCCCCAATTACTAAAACAAAATAAAACATCCTAAAAATCATGCTATAATTCCTGTGGGCAAAAGGTCATCAAATAATCCGCCCCGGAACATGTGCAAGTACTTGAAGGATCATCGTAGGCATAACTATAAGCAGTTGGGCAGGCAGTCTTAAACAGCTGAGAGTACTGTGTTGGCTTGCATGTTCGGGGAGTCGAATAGGCTCCGGTGCAACAGTACTCGGAAATCATTTCTTCTTAATGTGGTGAAAAGTTTTTAATTATAAAAAAAAAAATGAGCTTTTATATGATAAGTTAGACTAATCCCATAAAAATGAGTAGGCAAGACCACCGGTTTCCCTAAAAATTGAAATCATTTCTTCTAGATATTTTCTAAAAGGCACAATTTCATTCAAAAATATCCAGCTCTCGTAAAATATGCATACATGCATATGAATAAAACTTGTAATCATGCTTTACGGATATTTATTATGATAAGACGCATATTATATTCTAGGAAGAAAAGGACAAGAACACTGATCCATTGCCGGCTAAGAGTTTCAAGCTAGACAAATCCTACTCGCATCATTTCATACGAGGCCATTAGTTAATTATAATTTACATGTGTATAGAACTAGAATGCACGTTCTGGCATTTCAAAAGTTGCATTCAATGTCAAATAATTTAAGGGTAAAATATTTCTTTTTTTTTTATTGATAAAATGGCATGTTCACTATTAATATACAGAATTTATTCATTATTTGCGTATGATCACATATAATAATGATTTTTAAAGTTAACCAGTTGCAACTATTGACTTAATGCAAGATTGACGTTTACTCGATTTCAATTAAACCAGCAATCCTCATTTAAAAAATCATAACTTGTTTTTTAGAAATTCGCATAGTTGCAACGCTTCAAGGCAAATCTTGATTTTCAATTGATATTTCTAGTTTTAGTATACATTATGTTTAAGTTTTCAAATTTACTTTTTCAATAAAAATGGTAAATGTCGACGAGAATTTGCACAAAAGATCTATTCCCTAAAACTTTTTGACATTAAACCCTTACGTGTGCAAGCTTCTCTTAAGATTGTTAACAGGGACATGATTAATAAATAAGAAGACGAAGACGAAGACGACAACGACAATTATGTTCAATAATTGGACAGATTTGGACGGTGACATTTGATACATTATGAAATATTGAATGGTTGGCATTTGGATCTATTAGAATGTTAAATTGTACATTGTTTTCCACTTGCACATACATGGGTGCTTTCATTATTATGCTACGCATCCGCTATACTGAAGATTCAACTATGGCTGCAGTGTAATTCTTTTTCAAGTATTAAATAGTGTTTTTTTTTTTATATAAAATGCATTGCTCAAATTATGATTATTGGTATTATCTAAAAGTAGAGTTGGTTATTTGTGTTACCAATATATATTTTGTATCCATATTTAAATAGGTTTATATTCATAAAATCTTAACCTGTGATATAACCTATTTATTAGTCATGTATAAAAACCTAAATCTGTTATCCAACTCGTGTGTCTCTTATCTAGGTTGAACTTTTTTATCGATTAAAAAGTTATAAATAAATCTATAAAATACTTACATATTCAATACAAAAAATACAACAATAAAATTAATTTTACAAATCCTAATGTCATGAGATCTTAAAGATTAACTTTTACAAATACTTCCCATGTCCATTGCACTTTTATTTGTTTTAACCCCAAGCTTTTCGCTTCTCATAAAACAATGCTTAAACACCACATTTACTAAAAAGAGAAACTTGCTTTAAAATTAGCTTTATCACATATATACAACTAAAATAAATCTAAAGAATATATATAAAGCTAGAACCATTAAATATAGCAATTAAATGCTTTTCCAATAACAAAGAAACATTTACAAGGTAAAATAGTGCTCTACCATTTACAAGGTGCACTTAGTAAAATTAAAAGGATAAAGATAATGGACTTTTAAAAGAAAGAATTGATAGCGTACTTTACAAGGTACTTTAAATTCCTTCCAAAGTCATTTTACATGTGCTTTTTCTACCATCTCAGCACTTTTAGAAGTTGACAACAAAATAGATTACCAATAGTTGCTCTCTTTTAGCAATCAACTAATATCTTCTATCATTGAGATTCGATTGAATTAAGATTGGTGTGAAAACCAAGGATTTAGATTTCACTTTTTCCTTTTCATCAAGAAAAGAAAAACTATGAGAGTTTTGCACATATAAAGCTTTTTGTGTTAAGTTCTACACCAACACAACAAGTAACCAAAAATTAGAAATAAAGCAATCTACTTCCTTCATTTCAAGACCAAAACTTGAAAACACATACGACTACTCTGCATCTTCGTCACATTTATCTCATATGTTCTCATTACTCCATCATAAAAGATTCAAAATTTTTCATTAATTTGCTCACATATGATGCACATTTACAAGACTTCTGGCACTTTAGTCATATGATTAAAATACTTGACCGTAGTGATACAATCTCCTACCATAATATATATCACTATAGTTAACTTTCTTCCCTGTAACATCTCAATTAGGTGTTTGATGTGAAAAACAACAAAGCAAAACCAAATCATAATCTAATAACTCCATAGGTTTAGGCCTAGAACAAGAAAGAGAAAAGCAGTAATTTTAGGGATGAATGCTAAAGTGAAATAAGATTTTTACCTAAGAAGTGAAATGATCTGAAAGAGAATAAATGATAGGGTTATGTGAAGATGAGTCAACAAGAGAATAAATGAAATTAAGAAAGATATTTTTACCTCAAAAGTGAAACAGTCTGATTGATTTTACTTATATTGTGTTATTTCCGAGAGAAACTAAGAAAGAGATAGATATAAAGAAGGGTAAAAAGTGAAATAATTTGATTACTTTTACTTATGTTTAATAAATTGCTCCATAAACAATCTACATGTTAGACCCGAACCCGAATACAAATTCTAACTTATTGTTTTCAAGTCTAATCCATTCATTATTAGAGTTAATTTTGGTCAACTCGAACCCAATTATAATCATGCTATGTCGTGTTCAGGTTTCACGGATTGGATCCTAAATTGCTAGTGTAGGAAAATAAATATTAATGTGCTGACATATTAATTTAAATATGTCACTAGCATGATAATGTTTTGACTCGAAAGATACAAACTGACAGAATTTTGTTAAGAAAATTTTTATTTGTTCTCTTGATTTATTTTATGAGTATGTTGTTAGTATGGTTTTTATTCATAACCATTTGCATAAGTGGGGGCTTTAGATTAATAAATTCCTAAGAAAAGTTTATGTATACTCTTTGCACAAAATTATGTTACGTATGATGACTATTAAATTTCTGAATATGGTTAATTATTAAGAGTCTAATGAATTTTCAATTGTGTATTGTTTATGAAATTGTCATTTAATTTAATATGTTTTCTATGCATGAAATTTTATGTGTTGCACTAATTTTATTTTATTTGTCTATATAAATTATAGAGTTACTTGAAACTGGTGTCCATTCTATAAATATCACTGCTAAGTTGAATGAGGAAAAACTCAATGGTAACAATTTCATCATAAAGTTCATTTTATCATTAGGTAGTTGAACATACTAGAAACCTGTACCATATTGCTTAACATAAAAGGGATATATCGTGGTTTACAATGCTTGGAAAAGAACGACCGCAATAACGCAGATCATCGAGCTGAGTAGCGTGTAAGATGAAACTGTGTCAAATTGAGTAGTAATCCATGATGAAAGAAATAGAGATATTCTCAAGGAGAAATTTAGGGGTACTTTTGAAAGAAAACCATGAAGACTTTAGCTTCAAATTTAACACTTATAATAAGCGCCAAATCATACAAGAAGAAGAAGAAGAAGACGACGACGATGACGACAATTATGTTTAATAATTAGAGGGATTTACGTGGTGACATTTGATACATTATGAAATATTGAATGGTTGGCATTTGGATCTATTAGACTATCAAATTGTACAATGTTTTCCACTTACACGTAGGTGGGCGCTTTCATAATTATGCTACGGATCCGCTATACTGAAGATTCAACTATGGCAATAGTGTAATTCTTTTTCAATTATTAAATAGTGTTTTTCTCTTTATAAAACGCATTGCTCAAATTTTGATTATTGGTATTATCTAAAAGTAAGGGTTGGTTATTTGTGTTACTAATATATATTTTGTATCCATATTTAAATGGGTTTATTTCATAAAATCTTAATCTGTGATATAACCTATTTATTAATCATGTTTAAAAACCTAAATCTGTTATCCAACCCGTACGTCTCATATCTAGGTTGAACTTGTTTATCGATAAAAAAGTTATAAATAAATCTATAAAATACTTACATATTTAATACAAAAAATACAACAATAAAATTAACTTTTACAAATCCTAATGTCATGAAGGTCTGTCAAGTCTAATTTTTAATTTTTCATTAGATTCCTAATTCAAATTTATATTAGATCTTATGCTCATCCAATATAAATCCTCGACTTGAATTAGGAATCTTATTATTTGTTTAGATCGCCACCCAACTGGAATTGGGAAAAATGATTGAATTAGAACTAATTGAGCAGATTTAATTCTAACTTAGACAATTAGTCGACGAAATCTTCTCTTTTATTTTTAGAAAAGAAGAAGAAGAAAGAAAGAAAAACCAGAGATTCTTGACTCGGAGCTATCTTATAAAACTCTAAAAGTTACCACCTTATCCTTCTGAAATCTGGGTCATGTTTTGATATCTTTTTTTTTTATATATATTTTTTCTCTTATGAAAATGAAGATGTTAAAAATTATACTAACAATGATTTGGAAAATGATTTTTCTTATTCTTTTTAGAGTTGCCCCCATAAGGGTGCTTACTACCCACTATTTAGGATCAAATAGGCCGTAGTTTTTTTTTTTTATATAAACTTTAGTGGGCTGATTAATTTTAATTATGAAAACATTTGGGTTTACGTTTATTATCAATTTAAAATTTCCAAAAAATTGTAAGCCTAAGCTTTAATATTTTCTTTTTTCTAAAAAACAAACTTCTGATTTAAGAAAAAATAATTTTTAATTTATTTTGAAAAGGAATTTTTCTAAGTGATAGGAAATAAGACAAAATTCATTATTATTTAGTATTTTTATTTTTTTTTTATCTTTTTATCTTTTTTTTTATTTTATTATATATTTTATCACCATAATAGACACATTTATTTATTTATTTATTAAAAACTCTAAATCTAATCAATATTTAAAAAAAAATTATTTTTTCTCATATATATTTATATTTTTTCTTATTTATTCTAATAATAAATAAATAAACAAATAAACAAATAAATAAATAAAATAAAAAATTCGACTGACCTGGATACGAATTGGGGGGCAGGTCAGGTCGGGTTGGTTAGGTCGAATCGCGCTGTTAAAGGTTATCTCCGGTGGTTGTTGAAGCATGGGAAAGCGTCGGATTGGCTTTACTAGAATGGGAAACCTGATGGTGGTAGTGTTTTTCATCAAAAACCACCTTAGTGGTGGCAGTTCGAGAGGGTTTGAGAGAAAGAGAGAGGAAGAACTCTGGTGAGTGTTTTCTCCTATGTTCTTCTTGCTTTCTTCTAAGGAGTTGAGTCCTATTTATAGACCACAAAATCCATCTTGATAAGCTCGTATCGGGCTCATGATTGGAATCTATGCTTATCCCTTTTTTTTTTTTTTAATCGATCCTTATGGATTTAGTTGTTTTTCATGATTTATCTTGCTTCTTTCTATTACAGATGGATGATGATAAAAAAAAATTAGTTTGATTAGGTTTGATTCATGTTTATTAGTGAGCTTTTCTTCGTTTTTTTTTTTTCGACGTTGTTGTTGCTATCTAGAGGAAGGAGAAGATCACCGACTTGCACGTGCCCGTTTTGGCCAGTCGCATGCTGCCACGTGGCAGCTAAAAGGGAAAAAAAAAGAAAACGGCACAAAGTCCTCCAGTGGGACTCGAACCCATGACCGCACCCCTTCACCGCATGTTCCAGGCCAATATACGAGCTAGTTGAGCTAGCCCAAATCTCGATTTTATTTAACACGCAAATTGTATATACATGTGGCATTTTTATTAATTTTATATTATTTTAAAATTCTAAAATTTTATAAAATTTCCTTGACATCTTTTATTATTATTTCTACCTTCATTTTCCAAAATTGGTGTATTATTCCCATTTATTTTGTTTTTTTTTTATTCTTCTTCCTTCATTTATGAAAAATCGAAAAAAAATGAAAATGAAAAATGAAAATGAAAAATGAAACATTATTGTGATTAAAGGGCAAAAATGGGATGTTTACAGCTACCCTCTTTGTAGTAAAGTTTGAAAACTTAACTACAAAGACACCATTTTTGGTTGATAGACCGAATGGATAACACCATAGTTAGCTGGCTATCTGAACCTAGTTTTAGTAGGGAGAGTTTAATTATCTGTTTAAGTAGGGAAAATGCTCAATGAGCTAACGATCCTGTGTTGTGTAAAAAGATGATCACTTTATGATGATTAATAATACTTGGGGAGTGGTCTTAAACCAAAGCATCTCAAACGAACTAGCAACCTAGAGTAAAATATCATCTAGAAAAGTGCTCTATGGGCTAACTAGTCAATGATAGGAAACATATCAACCTTTAAATAGAGATTGTTTAGGAATGTTTATTGTGAGTGAACTAATTGATAATAGAAAGAGTCTTACAAGATTAGCAACCGTAAAGAAGATATTGCTTAGGAAAGTGCTCTTATGAGATAGCCAATTGATAATAGGAAGCGTCTTACAGGACTAGCGACCTTAAAAAAATGATTATTTAGAAAAGTGCTCTTATGAGCTGACTAATCGATGACAGGAAGCGTCTTACTAGAATTGCAATTGTAATAGGAATATTTAGGAAAGTACCCTATTGTAGGCTAACTGATTGTAGTGGGAAGCATCTTCCTTAGACTTGCTACCCTAAGAGAGGAAATTTAGGAAAGTGCCACATTGTGGGCTAACTAACCGGTAGTGGGAGCGTTTTTCTTTTTTTTTTTGACTTATAACCCTAAGGAAGAAAGTTTAGGATAGTGCTCCATTATGGGCTAACTCTAAGAGAGTATATCTAGGAAAGTGCCCCATTGTAGGCTGACTAACTAACAATGACATCTGGGTATATCTTATTAACCTAGCATTTCTAAAAACGCTTCTAGTGAATTGGTCAAATGATAATGAAAAGTACCTTTTAGACTACCTAACTTATAGAATATGTGATTCATGATGAATGATGATTATTTACTCCTAAATGCTTACTGGTTTATCATAAATAACAACCGAACCTTCGTGATGGTTTGCGCCTTCTCTACTTACTCTTGTTTTCAAATAGGGTTGAGAGCTTTAATGTATTTTCTTTCTTGTGAGTGTGGCTCTTATGATTGTAGTGTTATCCTATTAACACACCAGGTCTAATGCTCGGAATAGGTGGAAAAAAATCCCATTAAGCTTTGTCATCATTTCATTGTTCATTATTCATTATGAGGCAATGGGTAGTATGTGTATAAAAATGATATGAGAGTTTGTTTAATGACAATTGGTCAGGATAATCGATTGTTTAGAGAAATTAACTTTACTTGTAGAAGGAATGAAAACTAAACTCACAAAATTGTGCTAATTGTTGACATTCATAAACCTTAGCAAATTTTCAATTTTGTTGCCTACGATAATACATCTTAAACAACATCCGTGTTAAATAGGTTTCTCAATTATAGACCATCCATTTGGGCTAATAATTTAGGCCCCCTGTTTAAAACCATATTTACAACATATAGGGCCCCCCATAATTTAGGGTAAACTTCCCTTTGAATCTTGGCATTCAGGGGAACTTTCCTCAGTACCAAATCTCCTTCTTTAAAACATCGAGGTCTCATTTTCTTGTTAAATGCTCAGGTAATTCTTTGTTGGTAGCATTGGCTGTGACATAATGCAAAAAATTTTCTTTCATCAATGAAATTCAACTGATCAAGCCTCTTCTTTACCCACTTGGATTCATCAAATACGCTTCTAAAGGTTCCGAAAGATGGTATTTCAACTTCAATTGGCAAAACTACCTCAATACCATATATCAAAAATACGGGGTAACCCGGAGATTCAATTGAGGTTCTATAACCAGAGGCGAATGGGCATCTCATACCAATCTTTGTAATGATGGGCATCTTTTCCCAAAATTTTTTTAAATTTTTTTGGCCGCTTCCAGCCCCATTTTACGAGGCGGAAGGATTGAATTTCTGGGGTTTATGGAAGTTGACAAAAATTTACACAATTTATTTTGAGGGTCCCATTATTTGTGAAAGTTTTAAAACTCCATATCGAGCTATTAGCTCCTTCATAAGGGCATTCCCCCCTTTGTGAACTGGCATAGAGAAGCTTTTACCTTTCTTATGAAATAAAAAGGGCTACTAGTAAATTTGTGACCTTAATTTTTTTTGGGTTTTGGCCCGAAATCCCAAATTTCCCCCATGGAAAGGCCAGGAAGGGGAAAAGAATAAATTTTCTTTGGGTGGGGGATTATTCTTTTTCAAGACTTAACACAAAAGTGCTTGACATATTTGACAACGTTTCCATTTTTAACCAATAGACCTATCCTCAGTTTTTGGGCAACAAATCCTTTGTTTGGGGCTACATCTCCTTTACCCTTTTTTCATTATTCGAGCCCTCTTTTTTTCCCACATTTTTTAAAATTTGGGTTCAGGTGATTTTCTAAAAGCAAAACCATTTAATAAAAAATACATACAAAAAACCCCTTTTAGTTTTTCTTTGTCATTTTTGCTACCCTTAAAGGGTTTTTTTTCTTTCTTGGGGGAAAATTTTTTGATATCGAGACAAAGGCTTGTCATTTTTGGGTTTTTTTCGATACCAGAAGTAACGGGCCTTTTTTTCATTTCTTTTTAAATGTTGGGGCTTTGGTTCCCATTATTTAAAAAGATGCTAAATGCCAAAGGCATCACAAACTTTTTTTTGGCCCTTTGGGGATGTATTAAGGGTGACTGCCTCGAATTGTCATCACTTTCAAAGTTGAGGGTTGGCTTTTAATTGGGGCCTTAGTTTTGTTTTCCCCCTTTGGTTTTTGTAATGATGGTAAGAATCCAATACACCTTTTTATGAATTCCAATGCAACCATTTTGGGCAAGGGGTGCCGCCCAATTCTAAAGTTATTAGTAACAAAATTATCTCTTTACTTAGGGTTTGTGTTTTTCTAGTGAATCAGCACTGCCCCATCCCAAACCAAAAAACTTGGTACTCCGCCAAAGAACATCTTCCTTTTTGGTTTTTGCCACTTTTTCTTCTCCGGGGTTTTCCCCCACTATTAATGTTTTTCATTAGGGAATTGGGCTTAATTTTAGATCTCCCCAATTGGGTTTTTACCAACTGACTACTAACATTCCCTTTCATTAAATTTTTATTTTGTATATAATCTAACTGATAGGACATTTGCCCTTTTGAGATTTTTCCTAACAAAACGGGGTTCTCTACCAATATTTTTAAAGGGCAGTCCGTTAAAAATTCAAAAGAAGTAAGGGGATACCCTCAACCGTGATGACCCCAAAAAAAGCACAAAAATCCTTTTTATTTTAAAAACCCTGTCCCCGTCTTGGAAATTTTTTCTTTGGTAATATAGGGCTTCCCCTTCCCCCCTTTATCCTTTTCCCCCAAAACCCCCCATGGATGCAAAGAGTATCATGAGTACAAATTAAGGGGTTTTCCCCTTTTTTGGGGCTCTCAAATAGGGGGGTTTAAAGGAACCTTATCATTTTAAAATCTTTCCCCTTTATTGTCCATTTTTTCGTAATTCTTTTTTAAGACGAAAGGGACGGCACTTTTTCGATTGTAGATGAAATGGTATGAATTTAAAACCCCAAAAACCCCTCACCCTTTTATATGCTAGAGAGGGGTTCCCCAAAAGGGGCCCCTTTGTTTGGGCAATTTTATACTTTTTCGACTTTTGAAAAAACCCAACACTTGCCTATTTGACCCCAAAAGTGCATTCTTTTTGGGTTAACTAAGAGAAACTTTTCAAGCTTAAACAAATTTTCCTTGGTAACCGCATGGTTTCTTTCTTTTAGATTTTTGGACAATCGTCATGTAACTTCAAAACTCGATGCATCATTTTTGGGGTATCGCGACCATGGCCCTGATACCCCGCAAAATTTTTTAAACCAAAGGGGGAAATTTTAAAAAAATTCCCCGTGTTTGTAAAGGTTGTTTTTTGTTTACTTCTTTTGCCTTTTTTTTTATAATACGAGAAACTATCCATAAATGAAAAATATTCCCCTAGTATTATCCCCCAAACGTCAATATAGGGGAAAGGGGGAAATTTTTTTAACAAGCTTGATTCAAGTCCCTTAAACTACCACCAAATTTTCCCTTTTCTTTTGAACCGAAAATTTTACCCATTTGGGGATCGATCCCCGATGAACCCCCTTCTAGCATTTCTTACTTCCCCCTTTTTTGTTTAAAACAATCAAACCAAAACTTTTCAAAATTTTTTTTTTTTGGTTTGCATCTCCTTAGTAAACTTTGAAAACATTTAATGATCGAGTCTGGCATTTTTTCTACAACCAGGCAATCATCCAAAATTTTAACAAAACTCTTATCCATCTTTTTCTCACTAACAATTGGGTCCAATTTTTAAAGGTTTTTTGGGGGGCCCTTGCTTCCTATTTTAAATCCCATTCTGTCAATTGGACTTCCTTTTTTATTCTTTGCCAACCCTTTTTTTACGTTTTTTTTTTTTAAGGAAAAGCTTCTAATTGACCCCCAAAAGTTTAAAAAAGATATCAAATTTTTCCCAAAAGGCAAAGGGGGAAAAAATGGGGGGAAAAGGGGGGGAGAGATATTAAAGAAAAAAAAATGAAATGCAAAAATTTTTGGTATTTTTTTGAAAAAATTTAAAACTCAAATTTAAAAAGGTAAACACAATGGGAAAATTTTTTGAAAAATTTTTCCATCCAAACGACCAGCACTATTTTAAAAAAAACAAAACCCTTTTTTAAGAGTTGGATGTTTTATTAGACGGTAAAGGTTTACCCTTTTTGCTGACATTGGTTTGGTCACCCTACCTTGAAGATACCCCCTTTCAAGAAATTTGTTAAAGGGGGGAAAATTTTAACTGGGGGATCATTTAGCTTCCCTTTCCTTCACTTTTTAATTTCCTCTTTGCTTTACTTCTTCTTTTGGAGGTAGAAATTTTTCCCCCGGGGCCAAACGCCCCTTTTTTTCCCCTCTTTAAAATTTCCCCCCCCTTTTTCCCTGACCAGCCACCCTTTACTAAACATTTAGAGCCCTAAAATTTTTAGTCTACCCCCCGATGCAGGGTTTTAGCTGTTTCTTTTTAACGGGGGAATCCCCTTTTCCCCCCCCAAAAAATTTTAATTTTTTTAACCCCCTTTTCTATAACTTAACCTTTTGGTGGAGATTGAGGGATAGCTCTTTGGGTTTAAGTATCCAGGCCTTCCATAGTAGAAATTAAACCTTGGTGTTGAGGGCTTTGGGAAAAATTTAACATCTTAACCAATCCTACCGGGGGGCCCAATTTCCCCTACCCCCCCCCCCTTTTTGGGAAACCCTCAAAGCCCTAACCCCCTGTTGAACCGGGGGGATATTTCTTTTAATCAAATCCCCCGTAGGGCGGGGTGGGCCCAAAACAAAAATTTAGGGGGAAAACCCCTTGTCTAAGAGAACCCCGGGGACATTGTATCCCCAAAAATTTTTTTACAAAAAAAAAGGTTTTGTATTTGGCCCCATCCTCTCCCAAACTCTTTAGGGGGGAATGATTTTTTGTCCATAGGGGGAAAATTTAACTGCCACAGGCCTCACTTTTCATTACAATCCTTCCGGAAACCCACTTTTTGAGCAAACCCGAAAGTGTTTTCACGAGGCCCCCCGGGTGTCTGGAAGGCCCCCAAAATGAATTTCCTAAAACTTTTTTTTGCGTTCCATGATCTTATTTTTCACTTGATTTGAACACTTGGAAAAAAGGGAGCCCTTTTTTTTTGCTTCTCTAAATTTGGGTAATCTTCAGTTAGGGCTTGTTCTTGGGGGCATAAAACCTTCCGAACAAGTGATTTTCCAAAATAAAGCCCTTCCGATTTTAAAGGGGGTGATAAAAAAACGGTCCCCTTTTTACTTTTTGGGTGGGAAGGGACATTTTAAAAAAACTTTTTTTTGAAAATTTTTACCTCGGGGGCCTTTTTTTTTTATAAAACTTTATAACTTTGGGTTGGTTTTAATTTGATCATGTTCAAAAACTCATCTTTCCCCTTGTGGGGTTTTCATCCCTTTTTAAAAATTTAGGGCCCCACCCCCAAAGGGGGCCCCTAAACTTTGGGGGGAAAGAGTTTAAATTTTCTAGGGACTCAAAACCCTCCCATTGAATTTACCTAAGGAAAAAACCACGGGCTCCGGGGCCCCCCTCTTCTTTATTGGATTTAAGGGTTTTTTAACTTTGCGGGGCAATTTGCTCGTTGTGCTGTCTCTTTTTTTTTTTTGGGGGGCCTTTTAATTTTTGGGGGCAGCTCTTTGGATATTCATGTTGAAACCCTAGGCTTGTTTGGGTTTGGGGAGTAGATTTGTCTAACATTTGGTGTTAAAGGGGTTTAAAAAAATCCAATTTTAAAACCCTGCCCTTTGATCAGGGCTTTTTTTTTTTTTTTTTTTGGGGCCCCAACATCTATCTGGGAAACCCCCCTTGCCCCTAAGGGAAAACCCCAAATTTTTTGGTTTGGATTAAATTCCTTTCTTTTTTCTAATTGTTGTGGAAAAAAAACGATTTGATTTTTCTCTCAAAACAAGCAATGACTTGGGAAAGGAGATAGGAAATTTGGGGTAATTGCCCCCAAACCCTAGCTTGGGTCGTTTCCCCAAAAACCCCGACAAAAGGAGGGGTTTTTCCCCTGCTTGGAAGTTACTGAACCCAACCTTTTACAAACCCGTTGGGGGAAATTTCCGTGTTTTAAAAATAATTTTTATTTTTTTTAGCCCCAAGGGGCTTTTGGGGAAAGACACCAAATTTTAAAAAGGCAACAATCTGGATTTTTTTCCCAAAAGTAATGGGGATTCCCTTTTCCCACCCTCCCGCCCCAAACCCTGCAAAAGCGGATGATGTCAATTTTCCCACTAGGTGTGGGGAAAAAGTCCCTTTTTTCCCAAAATTTGACAAAATGAAATTTAAAATCTTTCTCAAATTGGGTTGTCACCCTGACAGCTTTACCCCCTTTTCCCAAAAAAGGCGTTTCTTTTAAGGGGGGGTTGTTTTTTAAAAGGCTTCCCCCTCCTTACTGAAGGGGTTAAAATTTTTTTGTTGAATTTTTTATTTCTCGGGAAAAACCCGACGAGCTTTTTCCCCAAATATTGACTTGTTTTTTTAAACTAAGTAACCTAAATAGATGAGAGCAGGGCCTGGAGGTTTTTCCCAGAGGTTTGGGGGCCATAGTTTTTGGCATAAATTGGGAAAATTTTTTTTTCCCTTTTCCGCAGTATAGCCTTTAATTTTTTCTTTGGACAAACAAAGCCCCAAATTTTTTAAACTTCAGGGCTTTGAACTTTTTTTTGATAGGGGTTTTTTCCCCCCAACTAAACGGGGTGCCGGGCTACTCGAATTTCAGGTCCTTCTAATCTTCATTTTGTCACCTTGTTTTAAAGCTTTTTTTTCTATCTCCTTTTATCTACCTCCATTTTTTTTTATATCATTCGAGGTTGGACCCAATTGACCTTCTTCATATTTGAAAACTGGGTTGAGATAGGAGTTAATTTCCCTATCCGCAAAATGACTCCACTCCTTTCCCCTTTTGAGCCCTGGATGTTCTTTTTATAGGTTAGGGGTGTGAAGGGGGCCAATGCTTTCCCTCAAGAGGAGACTTTCCAACCACTTTTAGACCGTTTTTTCTAGGAACAATCCTTGGGTCTGGGGGCCCCTGCGCTGGTGTTGTCATGATGGTCCCTTTTTATTTCCAAAACTTCCATCTTTGGGTTTTTTTTGCGGGTGTGGATTGGACTCCTTAAAGGGGTTTGGGTTTTTTAGAGGGTATTTTTGACACCTATAAGCATTTTTTGCTGAGAAGTAGTAAATAGATGCATGTATCACACAGATGATTAAGAGAAAAGAGGGACCACAATTTAATAATGATAAAATCTGAAATTTTATTTTATTATATTTCAAAATTTGGGTTTTATACTTTGAAACATGAAAAAGGGAAAAAACAATATTGGCACTTTCCTAATTCCTTTCTTTTTTTTTTCGGCCAAGGGGCGGGGTTTTCCCCCCGTGAAGCTTCTAATTCCTGTTCTCCTTTCTTCCCAGTTAACTTTTAAGGCTTATTTCTCTTATTAACTCTTTTTAATCTATTTTTCCAAAAACCTTTTTGAGGCCAACTTAAAAGACTTCCATTTGACTCTGACTTTCCTGAAATTCTCAGTTTTGGGCCTATGTTATTTAGCACAGGTTTGGGGACATTTAGACTCGATAACCCTTTTTCCTGCGTATAATGGTTATCATGAAATCTCTTTCCCGCAGATAGGGTGACCTTATTGTAGGCTCCACCTGGCAGTCAGAGGGTGGTTGGTATTGAAACCTTGAGTCTTCACCCCCCTGTGCGCAAATCATCGGGGGTTATTTTTTGGGGGAAATAAAAAAAATAAAGGTTTTAAAAAAAGGAAAAAATGCAGGGGATTTGGGTAAAACCTAAAATACGGACAAGTGAAGGGGGTTTGTTTGAACCCCCCAGTCATACCTAGGAAAAAATTTCAGGGAGATTTCAATATCTATGAATTACTCTTTCACCCAACCGGTATGGGCCATCTAGTGGATGGGGGCTCGAGTTTAAAAAAACACCCAAAAAGGGAAAAAACGAGCCCCGGAAATGTTTTAAAAGGGGAAAAAAAAACCATAGTCGTAAATGCTAAAAGGGGAAAACCACTAAGGGCAAACCCCAAAAAAGAGATATTATTCAATACCCCAAATACCCTAAAAAGAGGTAAAAGCATGCCTTTCAACATCAACCCCTTGACAGGAAGACCTCCCATCATAAGGAATCACCCACCTAGGGGAAATTTTAACCCTAAATCAAACTAAACCGGGAGAGTCTAACACAACTAAAGAAAGAGAAGAAGAGGGGCTCCTACATTCACGAAAAGGGTCAAAGCAAGCGAATACAAATAGGAACAACTTAAAAAGGGTTTACAGCCCAGAACATTTATGGCCTCCTCACAACATTTGAGCCTCATGGGGGAACACTCTTCAAAGTACTCAAACAGAAAGGGGTACAGGGGGCCGCAATAGAAAAATTTGACCCCTGGCAGATTCAATCTTCACCATGGATCAGATATCTTTCTCCCCTTGAAGATTGGGGAAAAATTTGAGACCAACACAAAAACCCAATTGTTCATGGGGTAAAATCAATAACACTATTTCTCCAAGACCTATAAAACGGATTTCTCTAAACGATGCCCTTCAATAGACCATGATGGACCCAACCGAAGATGAATGTGGATCCTCGAAGGCCCCCCTGGACCGATCATAAGAACCGAGCGAAACGATTCAAAAAGCACTTAACGGTTATAAGGATGTCCCGAAGCGGAAAGGGTTTGGAAAACCCATAATTTGGGAAAAGGTTTGGGAACAACCATGAAAAAAGCCCTTCTCTTGTACAATCAAACGAAAACCGTTGAAGGGGCTATTTTTACAAAAAACAATGATGACGGGAGGCCTACAGAAACTACACGGTTAAAAAGGCACGGCCGTGTAGGGTCAAAATATCTACAGAAAACATACAAAACTAAAAAGGGGTTACGGCCGTGATACGCCTTAAACCCCGGCCCCAAACACCCCCGGGCCTTATTTTCCCCTTTTTTGTTATTTTTTCCACAACTTAATGATGTTTTTCGTTTTGGTTTTTTATTTTTTACAAAATTGTAAACCTACATAAATTCTAGGGTTGAAACAGAAATTTATAACAACAATTTTTTGAATAACATTTTTGAGAAATTCCCCTTGGTTCTTTAAAAAATTTTCCTTGAATTTTGGTTTCTTCCGAACTTCACCCCCGAATTATCAATTGGTCTTTCTTTCCGATTGTGGCCCCACAAAATATACCAAGGTTCTCCCTCACTTATAGGAACGGCACATTTTTCCCCACTCTTTGTTAGCATCTTGGGTAGCAATTCCGAACGTATTGGTATTGTTTTTTCACACTTGGCGTTTCGTACATTTTGCCCCCGACCTACAGGGGCATGCAAGGCATAAACCCAAAGCTGATATTTTTGGGCCCTTTTTAAAATCCGGGGAAGAAATAGTGGGGGAAAAAAACTAGCTATAGAGTTGGTCCCCAATTTCCACCCTCCTTCAATTCTCGACATTTCAAAATGTTTTCATCACTTTTGGGGAAGTCGTGTAAATACCCTGGAGCCATCCCCCAAAGTCACATCAAAAAGTTAATTCAAGAAAAATGCAATCACCCCCATGCTAAAGAGAAAAGATTTCCCAAAAAAAAAAAATTAATGGGAAAAGGTTTAAAGTTTGGGGTTAAAAATTTGAGGGGGGGGGTGGTTTGGGGGGGGATTTGGGGGGTTTGGGGGGTGGGGGGTTTGGAGGGGAAAGAAGGGGATAGGGGGGAAAAAAAGAGAAGATAGATAATTTTGTTTTTTTTTTAAAAAAAATTTAAAAAAAATTTAAGGGTTATTAAAAAAGGTTAATGAAGTGGTGGAAGAAAAAATAATTTTAAAAGGTTTATTATTTTAAAAGGTGGGGGGAAATAAAAAAAAAAAAAATACCCTAAAAAAATTTTATGATTGAATATGGTAATATAAATGGGGTTTGGGTTAAAGATTTTTTTATTCAAAGAGAATAAAAAAAAAGGGAAAAAGGGGGTTTTTTTTTTAATCAACAAGATAAACAAAAATAAAATCATTTTGATAAAAATCAGCCAAAGGAATCAAATTTTAATTCAAATTGATCATCGATGCAAATGTTTTCTATTCTTATTTCAAAAAACTGGGATGGTTTTAAAAAGCTCTAACAACCTATCTCTCCTATTTTCCTCGATAATCAAAGAACCTTTGATTATTTCTTTTATCGATAATAACCTAACAACGCTTGGGATTAACTACCAATACATTAAAAACAAGGAGACAAACCAATTTATCCCATAGTTTTAAAAAAACCATTAAATAATCATACACCTCCATAACATAAATTTGACATCTTTTTTTTATAACCCAACATTTTTTTTGTTCACTAAGACAAACAACAAAAAATTACGGATTTGACGCTAGTTGACAATAATAACTTCAAATTGAGTAAAAGCTCTATTCATACCAACAAAAAAGAAAATAAACAAAAACGTGAAATATAAAAACCAAAACAACAAATATTAAATACAAGTCAATTAACCTCACAATTGTGGAGAATAAACATTATGCCCCTTGACGTCTATTTACAATATATTAACTTGCTAATTGAGTAGAAGAGCTCTTTCATACCAATCAAAAAGAAAATAAGACAAGACTTCAAAGATAAAAGAAACCGAAAACAACGAATAGTTTAAATAAAGTAAATTTAAAACCAAATTTCGGGGAAAATTTAAAACATCTATGCCCCTTTTGGGCTAGAAAAGGCTACTCCATTTCATCAACAAAAAAAAAATAAAAAGTAGAAACATGATGAACCCGGGTGCCTCCCTTTTTCCTCCAAGGTTCTCAAGATCCAAAGATTCAAATTAAAGATAAAATCCCCCACCCTCTAGGGTTGGTTTTATTTTTTTTTTGTTTTGGGGGATGCATGTGATTTTTTTGCAGCAAGATAGAAAAATTTTTCCCTTTTCCCAAAGCAATTCGAAAATAAAAAATTCTCCGCTTGGCACGCCCCCCACACGGCCTGGGCAAGCCGGGTTTCCCTGGTGAAAATTCAGTATCACTTTTTTTGTCCATGTGTACCAGGGCTCCACCCATACAGTTTTCCCAAACCGTGCCTTCCTCTGTACATAAACAACAAGCCATCCTTACCATGTGACCACGGTCTAACCAGGGCTAGATCCTAGGCCGTGCCTTTCCCTTCAAATTTCCACAAATTTTTTCCTTTGGGACCTAGCTTCCACCACGCTCCAAGCACGTTGCCCAGCCTGCCCCACGGCCGGCCCTTTAACCGTGTCCTCTTTCTCCTTATTTTGGGACACGGTTACAACAGGCCAATCTCAAAAACCGTTCCCCCTTCTAGAAAAGATACAGCCATGGGGCTTTCCTCCGGTGGTGTAATTCCTTGCTTGATCCAATTGTAATGACTTCTCTAACTTACTTGAATTACACCTTGACTCCCTTTTAACTTGATTAACCCATAAAAAATTTAAAAATACCATTTCCCTTTTAAATTTTTATAAAATCAATAATTTTAACACAATTTACATAAAAATGATATAAAAAAGGCTCTATCAAATTCCCCCCCCACAAACTTTCTTGTCCTCTGCAATTTTCATCAATCAATTGAGAAAACTGTCATAGATTATACAAACTTTCTTTTTACATTCCCAAACATCATTCATTTTTAATCATGACTTTTAATTTAATGTCACATTTAACCAAACTGTTTCCCCCGTATCAAATTATTTTGGACAAAATCAATAGCTAACTAAACAAAACAAATTTAAACCCAGTTTTCAAAAAATTTTTTTTTCTAAAAAAAATACTTAAACCCTAAGGAAAAACACCCAAATTAAACTTCATTGGAATTTGCAAACAATAACCTGCACTAAAGCTATAGAATCAAATCTTTCCAAATTTCTCCCTTTTTTCCCTTTTTAAATTTTTGTTTTTATTCAATGAATGTTTACATTTATGTTCTTTTGATTTATTTAAACACTATTTTTACGGTTTTTTTCCCGCTTCTTTTTAGATCTTTCGCCTTTTTCTCCCTTATCGTTATAGTAGTCATTTAGCGGCACTTTCCCCGCTCGCACTCAAGTGACCCTTTTTTTAATACCCCCACGGACTCTTTCCCCCCAATCAAAAATTCAAGTTTGAAACTCTTAAAATCAATTACTTAAACATTTGGGGTAATGGCTATGCTTGATTTTTTTTTTGGGGTTTTTTTTCTTTTCAAACAACTTCAAAATAACAGTATAATAAACCAGAAGTAAACTTGTTTATTTTTTTACTTAGGGGCTCGAATACTCAAAACCCTTTCCAAAAATAAAGCTAAAAACAAGGTAAATTTTTTTTCTTTAAAAATTTCATTACTTTAATTTTAACCAAGTATTTTTAATCACAACAGTGGTGAGTAAAAGCATTTTTAAAAATCAAAATTTCACAAATTTTTGGGAGATCTTTTTTACAATATTTTTACAATCTCCAATTTTCAGATAATTTTAAAAAATTGGGCTTAAAATTGCTAAGGACAAAAATTCAAATAGATCAATTTCATTTTCTATTTTATTATCCTCTCCCCACACTTACTTAAACATGTCCTCACTGTTTTTTAATTCAGCACAATTGAGAGGAATTTTCAACTCAAGGAACATTACAGAAAAAAGAAAGGAAAACTGGGGAATTCCTGGATTGGGAGTTCTCCCCTTAACTCGAAAGTGTCATCTGATTATGTTAAACCTTCTGGGAGCTAACCAAAAGTTCAAAACTACACTAAAACAAAACAAAAATAAAACAAACCAAAACTAAAGCAAAAAAAAACAAAAGACTTTTTTTTTTGACATGGGTTTTTTCCCTAAGCGCCTTTCTTTTAAAGTCTTTGGGAGACGTTCCGGGGAATATTCAAAAAGGGTTTTGATTCCACTTTTAGTTTCCCGGGGTAAAGGGGGAAAAAAATCCGCAACAAAAAAAGGAAAAAATCGTAGGTAAGGTTCGAAAACCAACAAAAAAAAACCACCCAACAATTAAAATATTGCAATAGTGGTATAGGGTCGAATCCCCAGAGATTGGTTAAATTTATTTTTATTCAAAAGAAAAGAAAAATGGGGGGTTTTTTTGGAATTTAATAACGTTTTAAAAAGAAAAAAATTGAATATTGAAAAAAACCAGCCAAAAAACAAGATAGTTTTTTCTAGGAATTGATCATTGAAGCAAATATTTTCTATTCTTATTCTTTTGATAAACTGTTATGGAATTAAAAACCAAACTATCTCCCGTACTTCCTCGATAAACAAAGAAGTCTTGATTATTTCCTTATTGATTAGATAACCCAGACAACGCTTAATTTCATCTACCAAAGCATTTAAAATCTGAAGACCACCATTCAGCCAAGATTATAAGCTAACCATTTAAACATGCAACACCTCCATAACTGAATTCTTCATCTCTTTTATAACCAAAAATGTTTTTGGTCACAAAACAGAACAAACAAACAATTACGGGTTTGACTCTAGTTACAATATATTAAACCCCTTGCAATTGAGAAAGAGCTCATTAACCAATCAAAAAAAATAATAAAGACAAGACTTTTAAAATAATGAATTCCCAAAAACAAAGAAAAAATAAAAACAAGCAATTAACCCACAATTCGTGGAGAAATTTAAAAAAACTAGACCCTTTCGCAGAAAATAGCTTAGCCATCATTTTCACAACAAAACAAAATAAAAAAAAAAACATAACAAGCCCTGTTTTTTGGGTCCTCTCTGCTCCTCCTTTCCTTCTTTCTCCTTGGATTTTTAGATTCAAAATTGCCTCTAACCCTCAGGTTGGCCTATTTTTTTATTTAAAAGGATACATGTACTTTTGCTAGCAAGATACGAAAATTCTTTCCTTTTCCAAAAAATTTCGAGAAGTGAATATTCCTGCCTGCACCCTACCAACGACCGGGTCAACCGGCCACCTCAGTGCATATTTCACGTATCATCTTTTATGGGCCAATGTTTACCACGGCTCCACCTACACTAGATTTCAACCTGCCCCCCTCTGTGAAAAAAACAACAATCTTTATCCTTGGGACTCTAGCTTCCACCACCTCCAAGCACGTTTCTCCCACGACGCCACCACGGCCTGCCCTAAAACCCAATTTTTTCTGTTGAAAGTCCACATTTTCGCCTTCTTGTTATTTTAACACTTGGCTCCTTGGCCCTGCCTCAAACCGTGCTTCCTCCTAGACGATACACGGCCGTTTACTTTGACCGTGTATCTTCCGTTTATTTAAAACCAAGTACACGCCCTGTACTTCAATTTCACCCCTTACTTTTTTCCCGTGGGAATTCCTTGTCTTGACCAAGAGTAGATGACTTTTCTAAATTTTTTTGAATTAGCATCCTTTACTCCATTTAACATTTATCACCAAATAAATAAGTACCATTTCCTTTTTAAATTTTATAAAACAATAGTAAATTAACACCATTTACATAAGGATTTATATAAAAATTGGGTCATCAAATTCCCCCACACTTTGACCTTGCTTTCCCAAGCAATTGCATCAAAACAATTGAGAAATCTGATAGATTATACAAGCTTTCTTTCACATTTTAACATCATTCTTTGAATTCATGACTTGTAATTTAAAGTCTACTACTTTTAAACCCAAAATGTTCCCTTGTCAAAATTTTTATGGACAAAATTCAATGCTAATCAACAAAACAAACTTTAATCCCGTTTAGCAAAAAAATTTTTATTTTAAAATAAATACTTAATCCACAAAAGAAAAACACCCAATTAAAATTCATTGGGCATTACAAACAATAATCCTTGCAAAAAAAGAAAACTATATATCAAATCTTCTAAAGATTTCTCCCTTTTCTATTAAAGTCAGTTTCATTTAATAAAGTTTTTCATTTATGTTCTTTTGAAAATTTTTCAAGCATCTTTTTGACGGGTTTTTGCCCGCTTCTTTTTTATAAATTTCGCCTTTTTTTGCCCCTTTTCTTTAGTAGTTCATTGAGTCGGCACATCCCGAGCTCATCACTCAAAGTGCCGGGTTTTGAGATACCTCTAAGGACTCTTCCCCACTCTAACATTCAAGTTTGAATACTCTTAACTCAATTACTTAAATCTTTTGGAGTAATGGCTATGTTTTGATTTTTTTTTTTCAAAGATAATATAGTAGCTAATATGACCTAGAAGTAGACTTGTTTATTTTTCACTTAAGGACTCGACCTACTCTTAGACTTCCAATTCTAAAGCTAAAAAACAAGGAAAATTTTGTTTCTTAAAGATTTCACTACTTAATTTTAACTAAGTATTCTAATCACAGCAGGGGTTTGATAAAGCATTTGAACAAGTCAATTGCACATATTGTAAAATGCTTATTACAACATTTAGTACAATCTCTAGATTTCATGATAATTTTTGAAAAAATTTGGCATAAAATTGCTTAAGGACAAACATTTAAAGTATGGATCAATTCTCTATTCTCTATATTTTATTAAACCTCTCCCCTACACTTAGCTTGAACAGGTCCTCACTGTTCCGAATTCAGCACAATGAAAGAGGAATTAACAACACAAGGAACATTAGAGAATAAAGAAAGGAAATACTGGTACTTCCCTGGTATTGGAGTTCTCCCCTTAAGCCTGGAAATGTCATCTGATTATGTGTACCTTGGCTGCAGCTAATCGAAAGAGTTCAAAACTACACTAAAATCAAAACAAAACTAAACTAAAACAAAACTAAACTAAAGCAAAACAAAAATTTAAAAAATTTTTTTTTTTTTTTTGACATGGTTTGCCTCCCATGAAGCGCCTTTTTTTAACGTCTTTTGGCTAGACGTTTCTGGGTAGATGTTCGGATAAGGATCTTGATTCCAGCTTGGTGCATGTGGTGATGGTTTAATAACATCCGCAAAAAAAAAAGTGGAGTATCGCTAGGATGTTTCATGGCATCATAAATGTTAAATTTAATCACTTCACCATCAAATTTCCCTAGTAAGGGTGCCATCATTTACATCAATTTTCGTTTTAGAAGTCTTAAGGAATGGTCGCCCTAATAATACAGTGATGAAAATAGAAACACTATCGTCCATGCAAGCCCCAAAAAATCAGCAGGAAAAACCAAACCCATTGATTTGAACTAAAACATCCTCTAGAACTCCCTCTGGATAACATTGACCTGTCAGCAAGTTTAACAATAACACCCGTTCCTTTAAATGACCAACATTTAAACTTTGAATAAACAACAAAGGCATGACATTAATAGAAGCCCTAGATCACACAAAGGCTTTAGCGATTCCAAGATTACCTATTTTGCAAAGGAATGGTAAACAACCTGGACCTTACATTTAAGGGGAAGCTTCTTCTGAATAATGCTTGAAACATTTTCACTCACATTAATCTTTTCATTGCCTTTCACTTCCTTTTGTTAGTGCACAAGTCCTTGAGGAATCTAGCATAGCGCGGTATTTGCTTAATTGCATCAAGCAAAGGAATATTTACCTCGACTTTTCGAAACGTTTCCAGAATCTCTTTTTCTTCCGCTCGTTCTTGGATTTCACCAACTGGAGGGGAAAGGGGTGGTATCAATGTGACCTTTGAAGGGTCAACTAGAGACCTTCTAATTGGTTGTCCTGCTGGCTCGGAGTCGAAATCTCTTTCTTGGTCTCTTCCTCAAGGTTAGAAGGTTCCTTTCTTTTTTGACCCTGCAATTCTGTTCCACTTCTCAAGGTAATTGCGTTAACGCTTTGCTTTGGGTTTGTAATAGTTTGAGAAGGTAACTTACCTTGAGTTTCTAACCTATTTACAGAAAAAGCAAGTTGGCTTACCTGACTCTCCAAGTTTTGAATGCTTTGCTTTGTTTCCTCCTAAAATGTTTGGTATTTAAAAGTTAGAGACTTAACAATATCCTCAAGGGGAATACCTGAAGTGGAAGGAGCTTGGGGGATTTTTGGGGTGATGGCTTAGGCGGGAATTGTTGGGAAAAGTTGAGGGTTATTGCCATATCGAAGTTAGGATGATCCCTCTATCCAGGGTTGTAAGTATTCGAATAGAGGTCATACTTTCTTTGTGCTATCCTGGGAAACCGCCTACAGCATTGGCGTGTTCATGGTTGTCTTCTTTCAATGTGGGCACATCGGTCGGATGATAGGAGCAGCACAAATTCCACAAGCCTTCACCTGCTGGGTATTTCCAAAGCTACTGCTGCACAAGAAAAGGTAAGATTAGAAATTTTTATGTTCAAGGTTAGACACACTTACCTCATTTACCTTCCTTGAAGATGTATCATGCCTATACCCAAATTTTTGCGAATTGGTAGCCATAATGGAGATCAATTCCCTACTTGACCAGGGGTTTTGTTTACTATGGCGCCTCCACTTGCAGCATCCATCATCTTTCTTTCCATCGAAGTAGGCCTTTGTAGAAGTATTGGATGAAAGTTGTTCAGATATCCCATGTTGTGGCAGCTTGCACAAAGTTTGCTTAAACCTCTCCCAATACTCACGAAGATCCGGTGTCCCTTTGTTTTTTTACCACAAATTTTTCCTCTTATACCACGCTCGGATGCGGGGAAAAATTTTTTCCCAAAAAGTCCCCCCCATAT